>JAOSBP010034023.1:0-26523 GCA_027563825.1 Erythroxylum mucronatum | reverse complement strand
CCTCCCCAGCACTCCTCTCTCCTCTCCCCAACAACCCCTCCCTCAATCCCCTCATGACAGCTCCATCATCCGGCTTCAAAAAATACCCCCAACTCTCCCTCCTCGCCCCCTTTTGTTCCCCAGGCGGATCTACAACCCGATGAAAAACCGACCTCAGCACCCCATCCGTCCACTTGACCAACGAATCCCCGACGTTCACGAAGGCACAACCTTTCTCGGGTGCGACCCATTCCCAACCCCCCTCGTCCTCCGCGACAGCCGAGGGAGGCAAAATCTGCAAACCCCCGACCGGGCCGGGGAAGAGGATGGTCAGGGTTCCGTTGTCCGTGTGCCCTAGCAATTTAATCTCCCCCTTTGGAACATCCCGGTCTTGGCTGACTGGGGCGGGGTTATACCGCAAAAACCGCAGAATCGTGGCCGAGGGCTGGCTCGGGGAGTGCAAGTCCTCGAAGGCTTTTGGGGAGAGCTCGAGGCGGAGGGCGATGGCTTCGAGGATGAGAGCGCAGATCGGGTGGAGGTGGGTGGATACGAGGGTTGAGAGGAAGGGGCGGTAGGAGAGGAAGTTAGGGGGTAGATGGGGGGACTCCTCGGAGCGGGAGAGGAGGCGGTCGGCGCTGGCACCGAAGATTTCGAGGGTGTCTGGGTTGGAGTTGGGGAGGGAGAAGATGTTGGTTGGTTTGTACCTTGGATAAAATTTGATTAGGGGAAGTTGTGAGGGGGGCGGAGGATTTCCTTGGGGCTCACCCGATGTTTCTTTCGTCCATGTGGAATGTTGATTTGAGTTCGAGCGGCTCGTCGAAGAAGGATTTTCCGATCGTGAAGGCTTTGTTGATGTCTGATTGGAAATTGTCGTCGCTGTTGGGCGCAGTGAGGTCGAGCAGGAAACAGCCGGTGTCTATGCATGCTTCGAAGAGACGATCACCCTCGGTAGCGTCGCCATCTTTCAGCTTTGCGAGAGAGATTCGCGGCAAGCATGTGGTGCGAACGTCGGTGGGGAATGGTGGAATGGAACCCATATTGTCAAGACAGCAAGGGTGGTTGACGAAAAATTGGTGGAGAACGAAACGAAAATCGAGTTCTTGGTTTTGCGACAGTTATAGGTTCTGCGCCGTAGTCAGCCGTAGGGCTGAAAGTGGAGAAAAAAGTGGAGTGATCTGACAAAGATGGCAAGATTGGCAATGCAAGACGACAGAATGATACCGCGCCATCCGATCCCGGATCGGGGTTACACTTGGATGAGTCCGAACAACGGCCATCATCGCGCATGTCGGTGAAGTTTCAAAGCCGGTTATGGATCGAAGGGTTTGGCCGGGTGGGCCATCATCCTGATATAACCCACGATGCGGAATATTGGCTCTTGAATCAAGGACAAACGGTACGTCATACCAACCGAGCCACTTTGTTGGACTTGACGGCACAGCTCATCACCGTAGTAATCCCTCTCGTAGGTGCCGAGCCGCAATATTGATTGCAGTAGTATTCAGGATAGACGACGCTGGTCGATACGGTACTACATTTTTTGCCGCAGTCGGTGGTTGAAGTCTTGGTATATAGCCCGATAGTTGCACAACTGCAGCCATTTGCCGCCACGGACCCGAGGTCGCTGCACATGTGGAGTGTGTCGTGGTGGTCTCTACGATGTTCAGACTTGGACACGATGAGAAGGAAGACAATCGTTGGCGACTTGGTCGTGGTGCTGAGAAATATCTTGCTGCAGCTGCCGCAACTGATGCTTGATGTCACCGTATGTGTCGGGATCTTCCTGTAAGAGCAGCCATCGTCAGTCGTGGTGACTGTGGCTACCGGACAGCCCGATGTATCCGCAGGTATGACCACTTGGGACGATGACTTGGTCGTCGATGTTATCGATGAGGTTTTGGATGTTGTGCTTGATTTGCTTGGCGACTTGACCAGCGGCTCGGATGCGGCAAAATGTAACAGCAGAAGCAGAAATACAGTATTTGTGAGCATTTCGATATTGCCATATGTGTAGAGAGCATTAGGTACTATACCAAAGGTCACCCAACGAGTTATTACTATGACCGACAGCCCTAAGAATCAGACTATTGAACACAAAGGCTGTGGCGCAAGACCAGAGCGAAAGCTGGATTCTTGGCCGAATGACTTTCCAGGAGTGGTATACCCAGTCATGAATACTACAGCTCCGTAGAACAATGCAGTTCAAACCCTTTTCATTCTGACATAGCGCGTCATGAGGCCTACCGCAGCCTTGGGTGCTCGACCATCTTGGAATCGTCATTCTGCTGGACTATTGCAGCTGATTTTTAGATAGCAAAACTCCCTCGCCGATAAGCGAATCAGGGACAGGTATTGCAGTGTATGCGCCACACGCTGAATCATGTAACTGTGAGCATGTATTTCACTGGTCAAAATTCCCGACAGACAGATCGCGATGCTTGATCGGGCTTTCATCGCTGGGGAATCGGATCGATTGGCTTCAAATACGGAGCGAAGATTGTGGACGGAAACAGACTGTCTCGCTTGTGGTTGAAAGAACGGTTGACGACTAAAAGCATATGTTTGGCTGTGAAGAAGGGCCTCGTGATGTACGTTACAGACTGCTCAAGTACGCAGAACTCCAGTGGCATACATGTCGCAAATGTAACAGGAGACTGACGACTTGTCGATAGATGAGATTCGTTGGTAGTTGTAAATTAGAGCATACGGGCTACGCCGTATGCTTTGAACTGGCCGCGTAAACTTGTGAACTTCATTCGATCATCACACGATTTTCAGACCAAGGAATTCTGTTACTCAACTTTCTTGAGTCTCGTCATGGTGGAAAGCATTGTTATATGGAGAAGTTTACTGAAGTTCACGATATGAACTCAAGCTGAGAGTTGTTATTCTTGACTTAACTGATAGCTTCCACTTCATAGCAATGATGGAAGATACCGTATACTACAGTTGGCCTACCATGCGGAGTCGACTTGTTAAAGTTTTCATACTTCGGAGATCTCGCGATTCGCGTCATATGTTCGTGGTCTACGCACTGCTTCACGTCTATCCTACGTCACTCTATACTTGAATGATGTCCTTTGAGTGGGGCTTCCAGAGGAGATAGTGCTCGAAGACAAATTCCTCGCTCCTCTTATGTTGCAGAAGCTGTTCTTCGAAATAACTGACTGCGCGATTTTATCCTGCGGTTGAGCGATGACTAGATCTTCGGCTGGTAAACGGTGTAAACCTTCTTCGATGGTGGATGATATGTTCGTGGCATGAGTGGTGGTATCCATTCAAAGGTCGATGTACTGAGACATCACGAAGATTACTAATTTTGTCCATTACGATTGTGTATAATCTTCAGACTCCCGTCTCAGGCAGCGTTCCTCAGAATCAAAGTGTCGCTAGGTCATTTTCGTGAGAGCAATTTCAGCAGTCCGCCACAGACCGGTAAGCAGCAACAAATAATGCCCGCCGACACCTCTGCTGCACTGTTGAGGAATCCGTCAGTGATCGTCTTTCGCAATATCGGGCAAACGTACTTGATCTCAAAAGAAGTTGCCGCGAGCCAAGTTTTATCGAATTCAGTCAGCTCTCTCGTTTTGCATATGACCCCTAGAATTGAGATAGCCACTGCACTGCAGCGTAGTCAGCTTTTGGCAGTCTTTCGAGTCACGGCGGGGTTTGATACTTACATGAGCCCAGCTATGAAGATGACTCCGGTCCCAAGTTTTTTACGCCAAGGAAGGTGCAGTTGTGATATGCACCACCATGGGATAGCCAATAGAAAGATATCGCTGACCAGTCCGAAAATACCTAGGGCTACACCAAAACTGTCAGAAAGTAATGTGTTACGTGACATTTGGATTAACCATGCTGCAGTCGAATACCCCAAGCCTGGGGCAGGAATGAAAGCAACCAATGCAAGAACAAGATTGATCACGTAATAAACGGTACAAACTCCGATGCCGATGAAGATAAGATATCGGACCGTCAGGTTGGCGGAGAATAGTGTTAGGTAGAAGCTGAACAGCGATAATTTGACGAGCCATACTGCCAGTACGTAGCAACAGATTGCAAGCATGAATCTCTGGAGGAAAAAGTCAGCCTGGCACGAACGGAGGTGTCGAATTCCAACGTACTATTTGGTAATTCTTCGTTATTCCTTTGACATCCCACATGTGGATGCCTAAGTCCTCATGACCAACGACTGGCCGAAAGATCATCAGCCATTGAAATTATGGCTCCAATTGATGAGACTCACGGGTGAATAGTAGAATGTTATGTGCGGTGATGAATGTCTGGATCGGTGAGAAGAGGAATTCGTTTGGGAATTAGCTCGGCATACCCATGATGAAATCAACGTGTCTACAATTTGTTAGCAGCTGAGGCAATGTAAGACTTGGCGAAGCGTACAATCTTGAAAGCCCCATTGTTTGGTGTAGAAAAGCCTGATTGCACACCGTAGCAATGTGAAGATGGCCGTTATTCCAATACAGATTCCCAAGACGATGAACATCTCGAATGCTTTAGATGGAATGTGCACCGAATCATCGGTCGCTCGATCGGGGGCAGCATTGCGGAGGTGCATGGCTGGCACTCTTTGGGGTCATGGATTCTCGGATTTTCCGACATAGAAGTCGGCATTCGATCTTTTAGACTCGCCTCAGGCATCGTAGGAATGGATGGAAGGATTGAATCGATCGGCCAAAGCATCTGTGAACAGGATCAAGACTGCAGAAGCAGGGGGACGACAACATCAAATGATATCCCTTAATTTTGAATAGAGCCGAGAATGCGACGGTCCAAAGCAACAGTTCCGCCAGAGATTGGCGATATATGCGGGTTTCAGCTGCCCTAGTACTGCCGGTGTCGACGCCGCATTTACTTTCAGCTGATGTTCGTGACGCCTCGTCGGTGACTAAGCAATCGTCATACATGTTCTTCGGTGATTAAATGTAGGCGACTAAACAGATGAAACGGGTTTTTATTACGACTGTTCAATGGTACGTTTATTTAATGATAACAGAAATCGTAATCAGAGGACTTTGAGATAAATGCCTCATGAGTGCGCCGAGAACTCTCATAGCGATTGCATTGTATGACATTCAGTATAGGTTTTGGCAAAGCAATGAGTTCACTTCATTCTTTGTGCTTCTTTGCCAGTAGCCTATTGCGTGGTGATCTGTAACTCGTGGTCATCTTCGTCGAAAAACATTTGCCCGTCCATGTCACCCCTCCTGCCTCGCAATGGGCTTTCAGGTCATCGTACTGAGCCCTGTATTTGCTTTTCGCGCGTCGACTACTAGGAAGACGTAGTTCAACAAGCTTCGGCAGCAGCACCCGATATCCCTGGCATCGAAATCCTTGAAGAACTTGTTCAAACCTTGCAATCTGTCTCCCCGATTCACATCACCAACAACTCCAAGTCTTTCCACGGATTCAGGGACAAAGTCCAGCCATGCATTTCCACCTGTCCTCGCCTTATTATCTCTTATCCTCGATTCCCGTACCTCCTTGTTTTCTTCGCCTCCGGTGTTGTTGCCATTGACAAACCCAAACGGCAATTCCAAAGTCTTCAACCTCGGAAACCTTCCCCCTCGCAATCCCTTGCTTTTCGCCCTCCATTTCAGACTCGGAACATTACGCTCGGAATCAGTTTTGGCCACTACGTAGAGTTTCTCGAGTTTCCCACCAGCTTCATTCCCGGTATCTTTCCCGAGAGTAATTGCCACAAGCTCCAAGAACTCCGTAGCATCCCAGAGTTTTATCTCAGGAATCTCCACGTGGTCGTCATCTGCCTTGAACTCATGGATGTAAGTTAGTGACATGAGCCCCGGAAGATTCGCGCGGAGCCGGGATGGGAAGCGACATCACCCCAGGTCAGCTCGAGGCGAGTCAAGTTGTTCGAGACTCCCATGGGAAAAGTGACGGGCGATGACGTTCCACTATCGACATCATTGTCTTCGTCCACGTGGCAGCAACCTTTTTTAACACACAGCTCGGGTAGAGCGAGGAAGTGTCGCACCCGGGGCAGGGGGGAGCATTTGAAAGCGGGGTTCGAGACGGTTCGGACTTTCGCGAGAGGAGGTGAGATGGCACGACCGCATCACCAAACCAGCAATTAGATCCGTTGATAATGTTGATACCCCACAACTGAGCTGTATGCTCCAGCATAGACTAGATGCTCCGCTTGAGACAAGAAAGACGTGATCTGTGGTCACTAAGGAATTCGCTTCCAAGGTCTCGCCAGAGTGATACATGCTTTACCTACATCGCTGATCTTCCTATGATAACCTGAGATATTTCGAGCACTTCGACGTATCGTCTAAACTCGAACTGACGACGTGGCAGTCGCTGGCTACGAGGGTAAACTTATATTTGGGACAATGGGCGTTCATGAATTGGCTGTTGTGTTACTTGTTGGCCTGGCGCAGTACACCATGCTTGAGGCACAATGCCAAGTAATTTGAAAACCCTCGCAGACTTTGGTTTAGATATCCATCGTCCGAATTCAGGCCAAGAACAGGTTTGGTCTGCAGCAAAAGGATAGGCAAAAAAGACATACAACAGCTGGGATTCCCACGTGGTCACCCACCGTAGTACTGATCAGCCTCTATGTTGCTTATGTATGGCAGAGCGGACGGGATGCCCAGTTCTCAACATGATATGGTCGTATGTGATGGCTATCAAAGATTGCAGATCTATATAGTGAGAGGTTTGCACCAAGGGTGCGCTTCATGTCACTCTGATTCTTACATTCTTCTCTTGTAGAATCCAATCAGACCGTGAATCACCACACGGTGAACAGGGCTGTTGTCATTCAAGCAATACTAACCGGATACACACCGGACATCAACAACACACCGGCCATAAATAGAATGTCATTCACCGATCCATCGGACATGCCTCCGAATCTCAAAAACAAAGTTTACATGCAGACACCCAGCAGCCCCCCAACGCTCATTTGAAATACGAGCTAGCATTGGTGTAGATATCATTATACCTCGCCTGCGAAACATGCACCCCGCAAGGATTCGAGCTCGGCTTCAGCTTCACCTTCTCATTGATCGCCTGGATACAAGTGATCGTGCCATTCCTCAAATCCTGCAGCGCCTGATAGATCGTAGCCTTCAAGCCCGAGGACACAAAAATCCTCTGCTTCTTCACGAACTCCCCCAGCATGATGTTCGTGCTGTTGTACAGGGGAGTGAGGATGTAATTGCAGATGGCGAGCTGGCCGTCGGGGATGGAGGGCGTGCGGCGGGCGTCGGCTGTGCAGTTCTTGTAGTCTTGGATCAGGGTGTTGATGTAGGGCTGGATCGGGGGTTGTTGGAATCCTCCGATGTAGGAGGCGACGGCTTTGGAGAGGGTTTGGGTGTCAGTGTTGGCGATTTTGAGGTCGGTGAGGATTTGGGGGTCGGAGGCGCGGGAGTGGGGGGAGAGGGCGGTGCTGCGTGGGAGCAGGTAGAGGAGGAAGAGAGTTGGGTTCATGGTGAGGAGTTTGCCGAAGCGGTGCCAAGACCAAAGGTTTTCGAAGCTGCGCAGTTGTATACCTTTATAGGCGTTTTCGGTGAACACTACTCAAGTAAAGTTGATGCCCAGGAAGTTGGAGCGCCTATCGCGATCGCCAAATTCCGGTGGCGTTGCGCGACCGCAAAGTCAATATCCTCGATGCAATTCGCAGAAAGCGCATGACCCTAACGCGAGTATACATCGACGCAACCCTAATGCCAAATTCACGGGCATTGGTTCGGTCAATAGAGTTGCGGGCAGCGGCGCGGGCCGAAAATCGCAATCCAATCAGATCAGGTCGACCGTTTCGCACGCCCATGGTCGTCGGATCCGCCGTCATGAGCCACCGTTGATGAACGTTGAACATCATGTCTTTGATTGACCTCACTAGACTGAATGTGAAATACGATGACGATCAGGTATTAACGTATTCTGAAGAATGGTGACTGGCTTCCGGCAGATGTCACGTGAAAATTTCGGGCCGCTTGTGTCACGTCATCAGGCTGGGTTGCTGCTCTTGATATCAACGACCGTCACTCGATGAAATTCAGTTGAAATATTCAGCATTGAAGTGCTACCATATCCACCTCATGTTACAAAGAGGTTCAAGAGTACACAAGAAATATGAAACGACGTCAAGGACGAGTCCTATCCGCATCAGCGATTTTCTCTTGAAGAAAGCCGAACTTTTTATGATCGCGAGTTCCTCGCGGAGCCCTTCATCCACCTCGCACCGGCTCTCATCTCCGCCCTGTCCATCGTCGTCGACCACCTTTGCAGCATATACAATTCCGAAGGCCAGTAATCGATATGGTCGCTTCCGGCTCTCGGTGGTGGTGGTACGGACCGCCCCGCGTCAGCCGCTTGCGGGTCATTGGTAGGCACGTGAAAGCCGTTTGCCGTTTTCTCCATCTTGTCGACTGACTGTCTCAGAGAAGGCGAGACTGAGCCGGATCTTCGCGATTCGCGTTGGTGGGATGGTCGTTGTCCGCGATGTGCCGGACAGAATTCAACGCTACATTACAGCATGAGTGCCGTTGCGGTGACGATCAACGTTTTGATGCAATGACTTACCGGATTAAATCTCCGAGAACGGCTGCGTCCTTTCGGCAGATGTCGCAGTTATCGGCGTTTACCGATCGGGATCTACGGGCTGTTCCCGCTTGCCTTGGGTTGGTTTGCTCCATTGTATGGGTGCGATGAAAGTGAGACATTGATTCACACGAACGACTTACCGGAGAATTGATGACCGCGATGGGATTTATAGCATGACATTTCTCAACCCTACACCTGAACGTACGCGAACCATCGACTACTTGACCATTTTGACGGTCGGCAGGACCGGACGTGATTGAATGGGTCAACCCGTTGGGCGCAAGATTCGCTTCAATCCCTTTCGGGGTACGGTACGGACGGCAGGCGAAGAATTGAGCATGCGGGAGCACGGAGAATTATCAAACTGATTACCCAGGTATTCTATCGTTACAGGGGGCCAGACCTCGTGACCGAGGCGCTACGCCCGATACGTATGCGGGGTGTGTAAGCTGCGAGCGTGACACTTTTCTTCCCTTTCAAAACACAGCCGTACGGCTGTGCTGGTTCGTCCCTCTCGGCATTCCATCATGACGAACCGACCGCGCGTCGATCATGACGCGTCCGTTAGCCACACCGTGCCTCAGTCGGTGGCTGACGTGGATGATGAAACGGTTGAATCGACCAGCGATTCTCAAGATTTCTGCTTGGTGCTCTCGCGCACCATGACGGCGGAATGCTGTTCCCACTGCTCGCCCTCCGCTTGGAGATGGGCGTCACCGACCTGTTCGAAGCCGAAGCGTCGGTAAAGTCGGACGCCGTGTTCGCTCGCGATGAGAGTCGCGGGAATGCCTTCGGCCTCCGCCCTTTTGACGCCCCACTTGAGCAGTTTCGTCGCGGCGCCTCGTCGTTGGTATGACGGGTCGGTCGCCAGTAAAGCGAGGTAGATGTAACGTCGTCCGTATACGGCGTCGAAGTGTTTGTCGCACGCCCTCGACATTGTCTTCTTGAAGGCGATCGCTCTTGATCGGTTCAGATCGCGACGAGGAAACAGTTCGGCCGGTTGGTTCCAGGTCTCATCGGCGGCTGTCACTGTTCAGCCGAGCGCACTATAACATCTACGTCGATCATGATTGGGGCGAGACGTACACTTTTCGCTCGGAATCTGCCATAATGACATGGAGATCACTGTGAGGCCGCAACCTTGGTCGTCTTGGCATTCGGCGACGCGGAGCACGAAGCGCTCGGGATGATCGAAGAAATGTTGTATTCGACGTCGATAATGATCCCAAGTATCCTGAGGGTATTGCAGTTGGCGCGGAAATCTCCACGTCCAGCTGGCCTGTTGCCTCATGGCCGTGGTCAATATCGTCGTCACGCGGTCCAAGTCTTCCGACCGCGCAATCCGGTCCGTTGGTGACTGAGGCAACTTTGCACGCATGCTTAGGTCTGACGGGAGTGGCAAATGATGGCAGTGCGTACGATTCAAATGGAACCGTCGAGCAGACCGTCATTCTTTTCAAGAGATCTCAATCTTTATCGTCTCTGTTGTCGTGCCATCGCCACGCCGTCACCCGATCTGACTCCCCGTGCTCGCCGTACCACTCATCTGGTATAAAGTCGCCCTTTCCGATCTCACCGCCCGAGCACTGCCTCAATCAACGTCACGTATACACAAAAAGGGATCGTGGCCCCGGGTCTATGCGCCGGACGTTCAAGTTGGACGGACTGCGCACATTCTTTCAAACAGCAACCGTTTCTTGAAAAGGCCCCGGTTCCTTGCTGATCCAGATGCAGCTTTGCGGATCAACGCCATTGTACGCCTCTCCTGATCCCATCGAGCACTGATCCGCACGGGAAAGGCCAGGATGCGTGGCAGGGACGGGAACCAGAGGCTCCGAAAGCCCATCCAGCCTCACATTCAGATCGTGTCCAACCACATTCCTTCCTCGAGCACAGCCCCAATGACCCCGCACATCTCGACCCCACTCTCCGGAACCTCGGCGAGTTCCATGTCCCGACCCATCAGCGATGCTCATCTCCAGCCTTTTCATTCATCTCACGCTTCACCCTTCTCACCACACTCCACTTCCTTCTCATCGCCGGGTGCATCATCCACCGTGTCTGAATCGAGGAGTCCCGGTACGAAGAGGAAACGCAGTCGTTCTCCCGAAGCCGAAGCGAGCAAAGCCGTCGTCGGCGAAGACGGACACATTCAAGGCTTTCTCGGTTCGATCTCATTCGGCCATGGTCATGATCACCGGTCCGACAAGACGGAGGAGGAAAAGAAACAAACGCTGAGGACCAGGAAGATGGGAGCTTGTCCACGATGCAGCAGGTTGAAAAAGTCCTGCAGACCATCTCACTCCAAGTATTTACCGTGCGACGCCTGTCGCATGAGCAAACCCACCACCAACAATTTTCCGTGCATCCGAGTGGATCCCATGGAGGCGAAGTTGTTCCGACTCAAAGCGGGAAACTCGTCCGAGTTTTCCCCGTATCGCTCTCTCCGCGAAGATCTCCTCGCCACAGCCTCGCGGGTTCCTCGCACCAATGCCTGGATCGTCGCGGTTGCGCAAGAGTTTGGCTTCGACGTTCCCAAGATCTTGAGCCTGGACATCGGGGTGTGCGTTCCCATTCCAGGCGATACCACCGCCCAGATCTGGTACAATTCCCGAGGAGAGAAGAAGTCTTACGAGATGCCTCTCTTGGGATGCGTCAACATCGAGGACAGCAAACGTACCCTCAGCAAATATGCCACGGACATGATGTGTCCGATCATTCAGACTCAGCTCGGAGACGTATCGCAGCTCGTGTGGGATACCTTTCACTGCGCTTGCTCCTTGTCGTCCAAGTACCCGCTCGTCGACATCGCACTGAAACTGTGGGCCACGACGAGGTTGATCGAGAAGCCATGGCGCTTTGAGGCGGGGCATGAATATTTCGAATTGGGTGCCGTCGATGATGAGGACAGCCCGTGGCATGGGATCTCGCCCGTCACACCTTTCATGGATCAACAATTGGATCAGCTGCTCATCGGCGAGGTTCTGGTGCCTTATCGGGAAGAGTTTCTCAAGCTCTACACTTCGATCATTCAAAAGCGCCGCAAAGAGGACTTTTTCCAGATCTACCTGGCCACCTTTGTCATTTTACACAATTGCACGAGGCAATTGGTCGCCGTTCGCGGTATGGCGATCAAATACAAGTGGACGGTGAGTGTCGGTCTTGCTTTGACGGAGGTTCATCTGATTTAATCGTGATGCAGGGGAGATACGGCATGCTCAACAAAAAGTACAACGTCGAAGAGAGATGCTTCGAGTCGAGCAAGATCCTGATCGCACACTTCCACGATACCTATCGTGGGGCGGTCGTCTTTTCCCAAGACTGGAACCGACCGGACGACGAGGATGCCGCCCTGTTCAGCGACCAAGAGTTGAAACACATGAAGCAATTGTGCAAGGCGATCAAGGACGAGAGTAAGTCATCCCGTCATGAGACTCGATTCAATTCACTAACGGTCATCGTAGAGGACCATTTCCTCACTCTCCGAGCCGATGCCTGCTACGAACACGACATGCACTTTATTCACCAGCTCTTCTACGACAACTGGGAGCCAGGCAGCAACACCATCAAAGAGTTGTCGGAGTAAAGGAATGACAAAAGCAAGAGATGGAGACATGAAAAGAGTTTGGAATTACAGGAACATACACCAAAAGTACACAAGGTCATTCATTCTTAGATACACAACCCGGCTGCAAAGCCAACCAAAAGTCGACGACGAACATTCTGAAAAGTCATCACATAGACCGTTAGATTCGGAAAACAAATCGAAACACCTTCCCCCACTCTTCCCTCAATCCTCACACGCAAGTATCCCCATCGGTAACGATGTGCTTGACCTCCACATCCTCCGCAGTCTTCCACACCGCCCTGGCCAGCACCTCCCGATCCGCATAAAGCCTCACCCAAGCCTCGGTCAACGCCGGGGGCCTCCAGCTCTTCTCCCGATTCATGAGAAAAGTGCGCATGATGTGCCTCCCTCCCTCCTCCTTCCCCTTCCCCTTTCCATTCTTCTCCGAGGGATCATTCTCGAACGCTTCCCGTCCGTGGACCACGGCGAGATTGTGGAAGACGAACAGATCCCCCGCCCTCAACTTCACGGCGAAGGAGTGTTCGCGGGCGGTCAGCTCGAAAACGTCCAACGCCTCGGCTTGGCGCTCGGACATCGGGGGGACGTGGGAGGCCAACGGGATGTTCGGGAGGCCGGTGAGGCGGCGGCGGGAGAAGAAGAAGTAGGGTGAGTTCTGGGGACAAGGGTGCAGGAGGGGACGGGAGGAGTAGCCCAGTGGCTCAACGTCGCTGGAGAAGGGGTCAGGGCTGCGCGGGAGAGGAGGGGAAAGAGGGGGAGGGAAACTGGGGACTGGGGCGAGGGGCTTGGGGACTGGGGACTCACTCTGGGTATTTCCAGTTGGGCTCGGACATCAGGCGGAGGACGTCCGGGCGGGATTCGGCGAGGTCGTTGTAGATCCGAGAGGCGGAGGCGAAGGTAGTGTGCCCCCCCGAGGCGGCGGAGCGGATGCCGTACATTGCTATGAGTTCTGCGGCGTCGTTGTGGAAGGGCTGGAAACGGGATCAGAGAGGGTTGGATGGCGGCTCGGGGGAGGGGAAAGAAACTCACCAGCGCATCTTGGGTGTAGGTCGGGCGGAGCGGGGCGGAGATGCTGCTTTCCATGTCTTTCATGTGGACTTTTGGAGGAATTCAGCGGGAGGATGGAGCGGAAGGGTCTGGGGTGGAAAGACTCACCGACCATGTTGCCGAACTCGTCCTGCGCTCCGCGAACCTCGGCGATGTACCCCGTTATCCCGTTGGAGATGATCATGTTGTCCACCGAGGAGTACCTCTCGGGATCCAGTCCGCGCATGAGAACGAAACCTCTGCCGGAGAAGACGGTGGTGGCCATGGCACGCAGTTTGGGCCCAAGGGTCGGGAGAGGGAAGGTCTCAGGGTTGACCTGTCCCGGTCCGAGGTTGTCGCCGTGGCCTGGGAATTGCGTTAGCGAGATCATGCGAATTAGTTTGAGGGTCACCGACTGTGATATACACTCAATGCATGCTCGATTTCGTCTACATCGGAATCGTCAAAGTTCAAGGCGTAGGAGGATTCATCCCGAAAGTCTTCGCCGGTCCAGCATCTCGGTCCTTCGACTCGGGCGGGGAAGCCGGCCGGCAGTGTGCCCGCCTCACCTCTCCCGAGTCTGTTCGCTCGCTCCCGGTGGATGGCTTCGTCGAACAGGTATCTGAGTTTGGGTCGTTGAGCTTGGCTGTAAAGGTGCGCGGTCGCCTTCATTAGAGTTGTCGGCAGTCGGGGATCGCCACGTGCTCTTGGTGAGGCATTGGCATGCACCCCGAGACGGGGAAGATGCTGATAGGAGAACGATTCGCTGGACGTGGTGGCCATTGGAGCTAAGGGAGACCAAAAAAGTGGTTGCCTTGTTCGCGAGATGCACGGCGAACCGCAACCTCAGGCCGTTCTTTTGTATTCGATGAGGCTCAAAGGCGGGGAACGAGCGATCTCTACCTCCAGACCTGCGTCGAGCCTTTGGTGACCTCCCTCGCAGATAAGGTGAGTGCTCCCATTGGCTCAATCCTCTCACCGGTCGAGCTCCATTACCGGTCCCTGCTTGATTTTTCCGTCCTTTTGCGGAAGTTCATACGCAAAACGTTCACGACTGGATGCACATCTCGCATCGGATGGATGGATCTCCGCTTTCTGTTCTCGCCATCGGCTCCTGTGATTGGAGAGAACCATCGATCCGGTCCGGTCAATGGCCGATTGGGGCAAGTCGATTGGGTCATACGATAATGCTTTCCCGGTTCCGCGAGCGTGATCGTCGGGATGCCATCGACGAAGGAGACTCTCGGACGTAAGCCTCGGCTAATGTGATCGACGGGCACGCCTGCATGCCATCCGTGCATTGGCCATATTCTACCAAACACGTGCGAGTACGGGGTGAACTACTCTCGTTCGTGATGAACCATCCGATGGTTTCTGGTGATGGCCATTGGGGATCGGCCAGATACTGTTCTCTATCGAGCAAGCAAGATGATCTTTTCGAAGTTCTCTTCCGACCCGATCCGAACCGCTGGAGTTCGACACCAGCACCGACGGCTTGGAACGTTGCACCGGCAGATCTCGACAGCGGTAGGGCAAAAAGAATTGCTTGATCAAGGAATACCAATGAGACCAGTATGCAGTCGCCCAACGGCAGAGGAGCGGTCGAAACTACGGTTCGATGCTACGCCGTAATCACGTGCACAGAGCTGACTAATTGATGCCTGAGGCACTCGACTCTCGGATCAGCCCGTGTCTCGCCAAGCACTTTGGCCCTTGGCAAAAGGACCGTTTGCGGAACATCTCATGATGTGGCACAGAGGATGCTGGTATGTGATGCATGCATGCCTCTGCTGATTTATTCCCTGTTCCACTGACCGACCTTGAATACCGCAAGGCGTCCACACCATCGGTCCTTCCGACATCTCCTTCGGATGGCCTTTCGTGGTCAGACGATGTCGACGCATATATTGATCCACTCTTGCCGCATTTGAGTGGGTCATCCACTCCCAACGCAAGCCTGAAGAACGTACTGCTACAGGAAACATGTATGCTAACACCGGGATGATCGTACGTTGATGCAATATTGTGTGTCAAATTGTTTGCATGGCTTTGTCCACCTCGCCATGTAACAGCTTTACAGGCCTCTCTGGGATGAATGAACGGAATCGTTGGGGTCGAACGACTGTCGGGGTGGGCGATGGCTGATCCAAGTCGATGCCGTCCGAAGGAGAGCCGTCAAACAGGAAGGATATATAAAATGACCTCGGGCCTCTCTCGAATCGTCAAAACAATACCAGAAACATCCATCAATCCATTCGAGCAAGAATAAAACTGAAGAATCATCTTCAAAATGATTTCAAAACTTCTTCAGCTTTCGTGCGTCCTATCTCTCGTCGGCAATGCCATTGCCGCACCTCGTCCGGCAATTCAGTGCATCAATCAAGGATGGCAGTATGCCGTATTCACCAAGACTGGAAATGATGACACCGAGAGCATCAAACAGACCCTTGCGGCTGGTAACGGGGCCAATCGTCTCATCACTTCCGGTGTGACTGCCACCATCGGCGGCATCAATGAGAACAAGGATCCCATCCGCATCTATCGCAACCCAACTCCGATACGAAAAGACGACTTTACCCTCGTTCATCGAGGATACCTCTTCGCAACAACGACTGGAGTGTATAACATCAGTGTGCCAGCTGTCGACAACACCATACTCCTGTGGGCGGGTGACACGGCCAAGAGCGGATTCAACACCGGCAACACCGCCTTCTATCGCTTGTACGGCCAGTCAGCATGCGGGACTCCCATCAACGGCCCCGGCTATGGCTCCGTCGGCATTTACCTCACACAAGGTCAATACTTGCCATTGCGCGTGATGTTCCTCCAGGGCGGCGGCGATGTGGTGTTGAGCGCATCCATCACCGCTCCAGGTGGTAACGTCCTCTTCAATTCTACTTACAGTGATGTCGACTCGATCATGCAGTACTCGTGCGATGGAAGTTCCGCACCACCTTTCCCCGGTGAATGGGGCAGGGAGTCTTGAATCTCTCCCACATGTATTGCTGGAGAATCCGGGAAATGATGACGTGAATGAAGAGTTCAGAAATTTCGGATGGGTGGATCGGGTGCTCTCATTTTGCCGCATTGTTTTTGAATTAAGGCTTGGCTGATCGAAGTGAAATAGAGCGATTGCTCTTCTACTCCAATTTCTCATTTAGCTACAGTGTTTATTTTGTCATTGTTATATCAAGCCCTTTCACCGCTCTTATCAGGTAATACTTATAAAGTCTGCCTCGTCCGGTATAACGTTGGGGAACATGATCATCCGTCACACTCTATTAGATATGCAACGGCATTGGAAAAGAGGAGGGCTGGTCGATAATGCACTCTGACTATATCAAGAATACAAAAGATGAACTATAGCCAGCCATTGCAACTGTAAAGAGTGCGAGCGATGACAACTGCAGCTGAAAGATATGCTAGACCTCCAAAACGAAGCATCCATACCGCACCATTGTGGCTTCCCAACGCGTCAGCTAACCAGAAGACACCCACAGATATGAATGCTGCCAGTATCTGAGGCCCAGCAATGGCCATATTGTGCAAACCCATCAGTGATCCACCTGAACTTGTGTCCGGCGATTGGCTATTGTTGATGCTTCCCTCAGCGGCAAGCTGACCCAAAAGAGCGAATGGAACCCAGTTATTGACTGCCCATGAAAATCCATTTAGAGAGACCAGAACGACAGTCATGTTCAAATCTGAGGTGACAAATGTGGCGAACATCAATGCCGCGGACAATGTTGAGCCGAGACACCATAGTTTAAGCATCTTCAAGAAATTTAGATAGCTCCGATCAGCTCTCTGAGATCTGTCTATGATGATCGGCAGAATAATGACCGTGACAAATGCAACACAGGAGTACGCTGAACTCACGAGCGAAGCAAGGTATCCTTCAATGTTGCTTTTTGACCCGGCATCTACCCTGATTAGCGCATGCGACACTGGACATGAGATAGACTTACGTAGCTGCAATATATAGCTGCGTGATCCTGTCAGCTTGTACAATGAATACAATCTTGAATCTGCCAACGAACCTGGTGTTGTAGAACAGAAACGCAAACCACCCAATCCACGCAAGGAATTGGACCGAAAGAACCCTGCGAACCATCCACGAGTTGTGAACCAAGACATCAACCAAAGATGCGATCATGGCCCTCAACGAAAAGCACCGTCTCGCATCCCGACGGTCGTCGTGGACCGCCTCCTCCCGAGTCCCCAACAGCGTCACCCAAACCGTCCCATTGACCGCCAACACCGCCACAACGGAAAGTACCCGAAACGTCGACTCCACGTCCTCCGCCCCAAAGATCCCCGCCGCGCAGCCGAAAACCTGTCCTACACCTGAGAGCCTCGAAACCCAAGCCTGCGCCTTCGCCTGCTGTCCCGCAGGACAAACGTCCAAGATCAACGCCCTCAATCCGCACTGAAGCGGCTGCACAGCCACGCTCAGCGCAGCAACCCCGAGCACAGCGCAAACCAAACCCATCGTCTCCGCCATCTCACTCGAGCCCTCAGCGATCAAGTCCGTTCCCAGATTCCCGAGTTCCCGCGCCCAAGCCAGCACCAAAATCGAAACACTAACCCCCACCGTCCCAACGAGGATGTAAGGCCTCCTTCTCCCCCATCTGCTGGTGCAGAGATCGCTGCTCGCCCCCACGAGGGGTTGCAGGATGCATCCTGTGAGGGCTGGGAGGGACCAGACCAAGGCTGTGAGGGTTGGGGGAGAGTTGAGGGAGGTGAGATACAGCTGCGACAACAGTCAGCTGGTGAGAGGAGAGAGGATGGAGGAGGGGTTTGAGCTTACGGTGCCGTTGGAGAAGATGGTGGACCAGATTACTTGTACCCTGTGGGTGGTCAGACGAGGAGACGAGGGGGAGGGGAAGGGAAGGGAGTACTCGCCCTCCTAAACCGGAAGCTAGGGCAAGGATTGTTCGGAGCGGGACCTCGGGGGTTGAGAGTTGGGGGATGTGTTTCTCGGAGAGGAGGTCGGAGGTGAGGTCGAGGGATTCGGGGTCGGGTTCCATGGTGGAAGGGTTCGCTGGCTGCAGGTCGGAGGGAAGGTGTGAAGTGGACTGAGCGGCTGCAGAGCTCCCGGTGGTTTGTCAGGGAAATGATCTCGATATGCGATATGCATGTCTTTGGTGGAAGATTACCGAATTAGGATTAGCGTCTGATGAGCACAACCCTAAGGTTTGCGGCCGCGGCGAAACGCTGGAGCGGGGGCCAGCGAACCGCGCAATGCACTTCTTGGAATATATGTTCAACCTTGGGTTTGCGAACTTTACAATGTATTTACGCCAACGGAAATACGACATATTCAGATAATTAAGGTCAGGAAGACACTTTGTGTGTACTGGTCATCATATGTCATCAGATGGCAGTACATACTCCAAGCTGAGCATAGCAATAGGCACGATAGGCCAAGGCTTCGTAAACGATTCAATCTATTATCGATACAAAGTAGGTCGTTGTCCAATATCCATGATCATTTCTTCTCCCGATTGTAGAGAAGGACCTTGCGCAGTCATCACTTCCTGGTATCCGGCATCTCTGATCATGAGCACCTTGGCGCAGTGTCGAATGTGATCTTCGTTGTCGTAACGCTGCTCAAGCGTGATCTTGTTCTTCGCCGCCCGCCATCCTTTGATCCAGTAAAAGTAGCAGTGAACCGCATGCCACTCCAGCGTTGTATAGTAGAGAGACCCAGGCAGATCGGATAACTGACCGACGTCTGAAGCATTCAGAACTCGATTGCCCTCCTCATCAGCGTACTGCGAATCCCGAGTTATCAGTACATGATCATCGTCAGGTTTCCTAGGTAATTCATAGGCTTCAGACTTACGTATGTCCATTCTCCATTTGGCCCGGGTCCCAGTTTGTCGAATTCGTTCGAGAGTTCATCATCTCGACACTGCTTTGGTAGCCAGGCTGCAGCCAAGAAGTCATACTTACAGCCGTTTGAGATGGCTTCTGCCACGGACACTCCGCAACTACAGCTGATAAAGTTTTCGCCAGTTTTGGAAGAGTCTGATGATGTTGTGATATAGAGATCCCGTATGATGGCGGCAGCACCGAGTAGCGCCAGAGTGTACAGAACGATCCTTTTCAAGTGATTTGTGATCTTGTTCAATTGTGATAGTTTCCGTGCGCTTTTGTAGGCCCTCAATTCGTCTGGGCTATTGATTGAAGATAACATTTTGTCCATGTCCTATTTCTCTTGTGTTCAAATCCGCTGCAGATCTGGTCAGCAAAAGATTGGTATGACTGCAAGATCCATGGTGAGTTACTTCAATGAGATGCGCTATGGTCGAGATGGCCAACTGCGAACTTCGCCACGCACTGCCTAATCGGGAAGTTCACATGATTCGCCAAGTCATCTTGCACCATCTCTTCTTTTCACGTTCTCCGTTGGTAAACGTCTCGCAGTAGTAATAGTGACTGTTAATATAATTTGAAGGTCGTTGGGAATGCATAACGGCAAGATGAGGACGCAGCACTTCCCTCAATTACTGCTTCATCTGAACCGCTTATAGGAACACACCAATCTATGCCTCTCCACATATTTCCTTATGAGCAAACCTTCGCTTCAAGCGTTAAGCTTGTTCATGTCGACGTCGGTGAAACATCAGAGCTGAGTATCTTGTCTATCCTGTGATCATTTGTCCCTTTGGCTAGATTCGCTGTCGAATAAACATTGTTCTCCGATGTGGGGGACCCAAAAAGGTGTACACTTCCTCTGTTAATTCTGATAACGATAACACAAAACACCGCCCTCCGCATCCATTACATCCTCTACCCGAACATCATCCCACAGCCCAGTAAAACTCAACAAGTCCCTCAACGAACCCTCCCTCTCCCTCCCCTCAGTAGTATTAGAACTAACTCCCTCATACGCCAACAGCCTCCCCCCAACCTCCTCCTTCTGCCAATTCCACCAAAGCCGATCCAGCTGCGCATGATGCAACCAGAAAAGCGGCTCGTTCGCCGAAGCCATACTCGAAAAATCCCCTTTCATCCCCCAATGCAGCGCGTTGTGCATCCTCACCTCGATCTCATTCTCAAAGTAGGAGTAATTCGCCCCCCTCTTGACCTGCCCCACCGTCTCCGGCGAAAACCAAAACCCGGACATGGTCCCCAACTCCCCGGTCTCGAAGTGCACGAAAGACCGCGAAAGGCAGTGCGGATCCTCCGCTCCGTCCCAGTATAACCTGCTGACGTTCGCGAAGGGACCGTCGGTCACGCACCGTCCCTCTCCGTAGGTCGCGGGGAGGTCGCGGGAGCCATCTCCGCCGAACCCCTCGATCGGATCCCAGATGGTGGAGTTTTCGAGGGAGATGTGGTCGAGTTCCCAGTTCCAGTAGGGCAGGGGAATGGTGAGGCCGCAGCGGGTGGTGAGGTGGGATTCGTAGATGTGGATGAAGGCGCGGTGCCAGGGGAGGAAGGAAGCGGAGGCGTGGGCTGGAGGAGTTGGGTTAGCGGAGCGGGGCTGGGGCTGTGGGTGGGTGAGGGGAACGTACAGTATCGCCCGATCCACATGTGCACGTGGACGAAGTCGTCATAGAGGCTGCCCTTGCCTTGGACTTCGGAGGGGAGGGTTTGGAGGCATTGCGCGGCGCGGATGTAGTTGGTCTTTTCGGCGTAGGTTAGGGTTCTCCATTCGTTGCGGATGCGTGGGTCTTGGCATTTGGTTGGTATTGATTGTGTGCGATATTCCATGTAGAGCGAGGGCAGTCCCATGACAAAGATGGAGAAAATGAATGACAGCGCAACAATGGTCCTCAGCGGTATTCGCCGGACCTTGGAATCTGCATTTTCCTGCGGTTGAAGCCCTTTTCTGTACAGAACTGTGTCAGCATGTGCCTGCTCAAATACTGTTTGATTGACATTACTCTAAGACCAGAAGCCGACAGCTGGGCTCATCGGCAACATTGGCAATGAGCTGTGGCATTTTGGTCAACGATACTTCAGAGTCGAACCAAAAGTCACTATGCAGTCTGCCATAGTACCAGGCCGAGAGTCTACGAGCTGGTGGGAGATATTGTACCGCATTATGAAAATGGCAAGGCGAGCCGGTCAATGTAGGGCGGGAATGCCGTTTTAGGAAAAGCCGCCCGCTTATGGTTGCAGAACTGGACAACAGATGTTTGAAGACCAGAACTCATCAATGGAGAACTCTTAGATTACGATATGGAACGTATGAATAGCGGATAAATTCTTGGGACATATGAGATTCGTCGTTGTGACTATCGTAGATATTCAACATTGGATGCAGAAAAGGACGTTACTTCGTCTCGTATTTTTCCTCCCGTTATCATTCGTCGCAACGAAGAAGACAATCACATCTCAATCACCTTCGTTCCTAAAACCTTTCAATATCCTCCGCATAAAAGCTTCCAGAGATCAAAGTCATTCACTCAGAATCCAAATAACGTCAAGCCGTGCCGCCTCAGATCTACAGAGGCTTAGTAGGCTTGGACAGATAGCCGTATGCAGGCGCATAAGCGACGGCGTTATCAGCGCGCTCCTTCAGTGGCTTCGTGGGTTTCGACAAGTAGCCGTACGCGGGAGCGTAGGCAACTGCATTGTCGGCGCGCTCCTTCAACGGCTTTGTTGGCTTCGACAAGTATCCGTAAGCTGGAGCGTAGGCGACAGCAGCATCGGCACGTTCTTTCAATGGCTTGGTGGGCTTTGAAAGATAGCCATATGCCGGTGCGTATGCGACGGCGGCATCACCGCGGACCCTGTGCTGTTCAGTCAACGTTGTCATGTCTCGGATGTGTGGACTTACTCGACTGGAGCGGCGGCTGCGGTGCCGAGGATGGCGAGGAGACCGATGACTTGCTTGAACAACATGTTGTAGTCTTCTACGTTGATTTTAGTTGGGATGAAGTAGAGCGTCGAAAGTCGTCCAAGTGAGTCAAAGGCGCCGTACAATGAAGAAGTCAATTTTTCAGAGCGATACTAAATAAAAATTAAAAGGCTGAGCCCAGCTCATCTTTGAATGAAGCTTTGTCAGGTGCGTATCGCGCTCGATATTAGTGGCATGAGGACAAGCTCCCAGATACAAGGAGGAGATGCGAGGCGAGGGCGATTCGGGAAGTGCGAAGCGTCTGGTAGGATCTTGAGTCATAGGGTGAGAAAGTGGGTCTAGCAGCTTGTAACATTCCAATTTACATGTTTCTACAACTTCTTACACCCAAGAGCCAAAAGAACACAACTCTCCATTATGATCTTCCAGCTTTAGAGTCGAAATAGACCGCACATATGGTACCAAGGTAGTGATCTGTCACCTTTCAAACTTAGATCTGCTAGGTGTAGCATCGACCATGTCTGAGAAGAGATGCAAGTCTATCGTGCAAGCAGGTTTTAACAAAATGTGTACAGATGTAGCCTGGAATTGCACGGTATCCTCGACAACTGAACCTTCAACTATCCATATTTCGCAGTCAGCGAGTCTACATAATTGTCAGAGACAAAGGTATTCAAAGACATGGCCACCCGCGCCACACCTGCGCCACACACTCACGTGACATAAATCGCGTGATAAGATTGCTCCTGGATGAAAAATGGGCGTCTAGGGTAGAACGTAGAGCTCAAGCATTATTGATGTTATTAGATATACCGTATTTTTCCACCCTTCTCATCTATCTGCGTTACGTACAAGTGACTAGCTTATAGAGGCCACACCATTATAATAACGATGTGCATTTTTTGATATGCCCACAGCTAGGTGCTCACGCTCCAGATATACTGGACTAACATTGCTCTCACCAACATTGCAGATCTCGCCAGAATCATGAACTTCCTCCTCCATGAGTGGCAAAATCTCAGACGTTAATTTCTCATCAGAAGAGTCCGCTGGCGGACAAGACGATAGGCAGTACATCACAGCTGTAAGCACCAAGGTCAGAAGGGCAAATATAATCTTGATGAACAATTGATCTCTCCCACGCAGTGACATGCCAAGGAGCACGTTGATGGAGCCGCAAGGGAGTAAAACCTTTCCCAGAAGCCTATGAATTTTCGTTACCCTAGTTGGGCGTGAAAGTTTGAGAAAGCTGACGTGATGCCTCCAACCCAGCAGAATCTGAATCCAGATCATAGTCAAGACTGCAAGACCGAGTTTTGGGTGACCACCTTGCAATCGCGGGTGTAGAGCTAAGCCGATGATCCCACCCACAGTCGCCAGGATGGAAGCGAGGACTTGCACGATCCAATGGTACCGGAATGCTAGGGCTGACGGAAATCTGATCAACGTTGCACCGATGGGGAACAGTAATACGAATGCGAATGCGAGGAAGATGCCATGAAGGGTCCATAGAGTCACGCGGGTGGTCTGATTACCTGAGCCGGTCGAAAGAGAAGCGAGGTTTTCGCTCATTTCGAGATCTGATGAATCTATCTCAGGTGGCTTCGATGGTCTCATGTTGAGGGGAAAACTGCCTGCATTGTCGCCATTTCGTTGCGCAGGAGAGTACTTCAGTGCGACATCATCGCCGTAGTGGTCAAAGATTTGATCCTCGTTTACCACCCAGATCCACGGCTGTTGCGAGTTGGAGAGATCGACTTTCGAACCCGTCCAGCTCATGCAATGCGGGCATACGAAGACTATGCTCGCAATGCGGGTTGACGGGTAGTATGTCGACTTCTCCGACGGCCATTGCCATGTCGCGGTGATAACTCGAATGTTGATGTTCGGGAAGGGAGACGAGTGGAGTGATTCAAGCTGGCCGTTGCTCGATGAGGTACGGACCGAAAGTGTTGGTGCCTTTGTCGAGTATGGATCACCGTATACGGCGAACATGAGAGCGCCGTCCACTAAGATTTCCAACGTAAGCATCGATATGTGAAGATTTGAGTCCTTGACTTACTCCCAGAGCCTAGTCCTACTGCCGTCCATCCTAATGATGTGCCATTCGGACGTGGAACCAGCAATGTGAAATATGTATCAGGATAGCCCGTGGTGAAATTGTGATACGAAGAAACGCTTATACAGAAGCTCTTTGAAGAATCTGGGGATCGTACGGTATCAAGATGACAATAGCGTCCAGGACGTTGATCGCAAGACACAAGACTGCAGAACAAGACGGTCGAGTAAAGAATAACTCTAGCTAGGGATATTCCAATGTTGGAAAACATGTTCATGCATGGCAATTCTCCTCGAGTCTAAAGGTCGACTCAAGGTGGTATGGTGTACGTAGTGCACTTTCTCAAAATAACAAACGATACCAGAGTCTACCCTTATCTAGCATTCCTACGATTATGATTGGATGAAAGGTCTGGTGGTGGGGGAGATGTGCGAGCCGCGTGGACGATTCGGCGAGCCGCGGAACTGAACAGCGTTGGTCCCGGCTGGATCGTCCCACTCGGGGGAAGTTCGAAAAAATTACCAACGGGCAAAGATTTGATTCCTATTTTGACTTGTCCAAGCGGGAAAATGGACAGCCCATCGGATACTGAGAAGTTGCTTGAGAGTTGGGGCAATGGAGATGATTTACCAAATTGCGAAAGTCATCCCGTAAGATCAAGAAGTCGCTCAAGATCCGTGCTTCTCAGCAATTATTCAAACATTATTCTCGCTATTCTTCTGATTGTGACAAACGTCGCATGGTGGGAGAATTACCGCAGAGTAGCTAGTAAAGTCGATTGGCGAGGATCGCCCCAAGGATTGACGTACTGTGAGTACTTTGTATGTTTGCAGAAACATCTAAACTTACTATTGTTTAAGTCCTCGCGCCGGGTGAACCAGAACACATAATGATGACCTTCGAGCACGACTGGGAAGACCTCCAACTCGTCGAACGAAACGGCTACCGATACGGCGACATCCAGTAAGCCCATCCCCCCGACCTCCACCTCCATCTCCACTCACCTCTCTCGCAGCTGGGCAAACCAAACCTGGGTGCCCACCCACGGCGGCTCCGTCTCCCTCCCCTCCACCTTCATCGCAACCCACAACCTCTTCCCCGGGGCCGCCCGGCTCGCCTCCAACTCCAGCGAAGCTCACTACGTCGTAGCAGCCTACCACCAAATGCACTGCCTCGTCAGTCCCGTTCCCCTCCTCCCCGTCACCCACTTCTAACCCTCTTAGTCCGAAATCCGCGACTCCATTTATTATTTGAACGGCACCCTCACCCCCTGGCCCCGCCCCGAACCCTTTCAATGGGACCACATCCTGCACTGCGTCGAAGCGGTCCGCCAAGCGCTGGCTTGCGCGGCGGATCCGACGCTCGTGCCGGTAACCGATGTCTGGCCCGGTTTGCCGAACGGGCAGCCGCACGTGTGCAGGAACTCCGAGGCGTTGTTCGGGTGGACGGAGAGGCATGCTTACCCTTACCCTGAGTTTAAGCCGAGGGGAAGCGGGGAGTTGCCCAGGACCGAAGAGTGGAGGGAGAAGACGCAAGGGTTAGGATTGGAGGGGAGGGAGAGCGTGGGGGGCGATTGAGGGGTGGGATGGTGGGGGCGGAGATGGAGCGGGAGAGAAGGGTGGGGGGATCCGAGCAGTTATGCCGGTAGATTGTTTTCTTTATGCAATGTACGACGTACAGCCGATGTGCAGCAGACATGTAACAGACATGTAGCGAACGTGGGGCTACGAACGTGCAGCCGGTCATGCTTGTAGTTGATTTCTATGTCTAATGCAGGATGTGCAGCGGACGTGCAGTGGACGCGCAGCAAACATGATACAGCAAACGTGCAGCCGGGCATACCGGCAGTTTTCCATATGCAATGCACGATGTACAGCAAACATAGTGCAGCGAACGTGCAGCTCATGCCGGTAGTTGTTTTCCGTATATAATACACGACATGCAGCCGACATGTAGCGAACATAGTGCAGCGAGCATGCCGGCAACTGTTATATATATATATAATGCACGTCTAGGGGACATTCCGGTAGTTATATATATACAATGCACGACGTCCAGCGAACGTGCAGCAGATGTGCAGCAAGCATAGTGCAGCAAGCGTAGGGTAATTACTCTACATGTAATGTACGATGTGTAGCAAACATGTAGCGGACATATAGCAAGCATAGTACAGCGAACATACAGCTTATGCCGGTAGTTGTTTTCCGTATATAATGCACGATGTGCAGCAGACATATAGCAAACATAGTGCAGCGAGCATGCCGGTAATTGTTATATATATAATACACGTCTAGGGGACATTCCGGTAGTTATATATATGCAGTGCACGACGTCCAGCGAACGTGCAACAGACGTGCAGCAAGCACAGTGCAGCAGGCGTGGGGTGATTGCTCTTTATGCAATGCACGACGTGCAGCGGACATGTAGCAAGCATGGTGCAGCGAACATGCAGCTTATGCCGGT
>JAOSBP010032216.1:0-26634 GCA_027563825.1 Erythroxylum mucronatum | reverse complement strand
GCTCAGAAGTAGTGGCGGCGACCGCCGACGCGATCGGCGCACCGAGCGAGGACGCCCGCGCGGCCGGCGACTGACATCCGTCCGCTTCCGCACGATCCGGCCGACGTGACTTCGTGAATCGTGGACCGAAGTGGTATACCAACATACAGTCGGCCAGACCGAACGCCGCTGATCGCGACCGACCACGACCCGACGGGGACCGACGCAGACCATGCGACGAGCCAGACCGCGCACCCGCACCGTCACCGCGGTGACGCTGCTCGTCGTGCTCGTGCTCACCGGATGCGTGCGCCGCAGCGACGTCGGATCCCGGCCCACCCCGAAGCCCGACGAGATCACGATCGCGCTGTCGAACTCGTTCATCGGCAACACCTGGCGCCAGTCGATGGTGCGGATCTTCGAACGCACGGCCCGGCAGGCGAAGACCGACGGACTGATCAAGGACTACTTCGTCAGCAATACCGCGCAGAACACCGCCACCGAGCAGATCGCCGCCCTCAACGCGCTGATCCTCAAACGACCGAGCGCGATCCTCGTCAACTCCGCCTCCCCCACGGCGCTCAACCCCGTCATCACGAAGGCGTGCGAGGCGGGCATCGTCGTGATCACCTTCGACTCCGTGGCCAGCGCGCCGTGCGAGTACAACGAGCAGGCCGACCTCGCCACCTTCGGCGCACTGAGCGCGCAGGGTGTGCTCAAGGCGATGAAGGGCCGCGGCAACGTCATCGTCGTGCGCGGTGTCGTCGGGTCGGCCCCGGAGAAGACGATCTACGACGGGCAGATCAAGGAGATCCGGAAGTACCCGCAGGTGAAGATCGTCGGCGAGTTGCAGGGGCAGGCCAGCAACCCGGTGACGCAGCAGGCGGTGCAGGCGGCGCTGCCGAGCCTGCCCACCCTGCAGGGAATCATCACCGGCGGCAGCACCTACGGCGCGCTGCAGGCCTACGAGTCCGCCGGCCGTCCCGCGCCGTTCGGCAACTTCTCCAACGACGGCACCGACCTGGCACTGTGGAAGAAGCAACTGGCGACGAACCCGAACTACCAGGCGACGTCGGTGCGTCCGGACCCCGGCCAGTCGGCGCTGACGTTCTGGATGGCCCTGGCGATCCTGCGCGGTGAGGACGTGCCGAAGAACCTCATCTCGCCGAACCTCGTCATCACCGACGACACCCTCGACCGCTGGCTCGCCGTGACCCCGCCGTCGGACACCGCGGCCTGGCAGTGGACGCAGGCCGAGGCGATGGCCGCGATCCGTGCGCAACGCGCCGGGCAGCCCGTGCCCGAACCGGCCGTACCGAGGCAGGCACCGTGACCGGCCGATCCGAGACCGCGGCCGCGACCGGCGACGTCGTGGCGAGCCTGTCCGGGATCAGCAAGACCTACGGCGTGACGCGGGCACTGGTGGATGTGACGCTGTTCGTCGGGGCCGGCGAGATCGTCGGGCTGATCGGGCACAACGGCGCGGGCAAGAGCACGTTGATGCGCGTCATCACCGGGCTCACCACGCCCGACACCGGCACGGCCGAGGTGAACGGCGGTGTGCGCATCGCCTACCAGGAACTGTCGCTGGCCCCCGACCTGCTCGTGTTCGAGAACGCGGTGCTCACCTCGCCCGGTCTGCGCGGGCCCCGGTGGCGGCGCGACAGCCGGCTCGCCGTGCAACGCCAGCTCGACGACGTGTTCCCCGGCCACGGCATCGACGTCACCACCGTCACCGGCGAGCTGACGCTGGCCCAGCAGCAGATGCTCGAGATCGCGCTGGCCACCCTCGACACCGCCGGTGCATTCCGGCTGCTCATCCTCGACGAACCGACGTCCGCTCTGGGCGCCGAACAGTCCGCCCACCTGTTCACCCACATCGCCACGCTGCGCGAGCGCGGTGTGTCGACGATCCTCATCACGCACAAACTGTCCGAGACGCTCGCGCACACCGACCGCGTCGTCGTCATGCGCGACGGCCGGGTCGTGGCCGAACGACCGACCGCCGATCTCGACCACGACGGTGTGGTCGCGTTGATGGGTGGCGCGAGCGGCGCGCCGGACGACGCCGACGCCCGCACGACCGACCGACACGACGACGGACGCGACGATGCCGGACGCGACGATGCCGGACGCGACGATGCCGGACGCGACGATGCCGGACGCGACGACGCCGACGTCGTGCTATCCGTCGACATCGACGGCGACGACGTGCTGCGCGCGGTGTCGTTCACCGTCCGGGCCGGCGAGATCGTCGGGCTGGCCGGACTGGAGGGCCAGGGCCAGCAACAGCTGCTCGCCCACCTGTGGCAGCACCGGGCGACACGACGCGGCAGCATGCACTTCACCGGCGATGGCGTGCACTTCACCGGCGGCGTCGCCTTCGTCACCGGCGACCGGCGCACGGCCGGTGTGTTCCCGCTGTGGGACCTGGCCAAGAACATCGGCATCGGCGTGCTGGGCCGTACCAGCACGTGGGGTGTGGTGCGCCGCGACCGGGAGAAGGCGGTGGCCGCGGACTGGTTGCAGCGACTGTCGGTGCGCGGGAGCGCCTCGACGCCGGTGACGGCGCTGTCGGGCGGCAACCAGCAGAAGGCGCTGATCGCGCGGGCGTTGGCCTCCTCGGCGCGCACGGTGCTGCTCGACGACCCGTTCCGTGGCGTCGACGTGGAGACCAAACAGCAGAGCTATCGGCTGCTGCGCGACGAGGCGGCGACCGGACGCAGCTTCGTCTGGTTCACCACCGAGAACGCGGAGCTCGCCGAGTGCGACCGCGTGTATGTGATGAGTGACTTCCGGATCACCGCCGAACTCGACGGCGGCGAAGTCGGTGAGGTTCGCGGAGCTGACCAGGCTGACGTACTGCGCGTTCGCCACCTGGCTGAACAGGTAGATCTTCGTGTGCAGGTTGCCGAAGCGCCCGCGGCAGGAGTGCTGGCAGATCCGCACAAAGCTCGGGCCGCCGGTGCCGGTGGCCTCGTCGTCGGGATGCGCCCAGACGCCGAGCAGGGTGCCGATCGTCCTCATGGCCGCTTCCCGTTCGGTGCGCACGGCTTCAGCGTGCCGTCCATCTTGCCCAGGGCGCCGATGTTGGCGATGACCGCGATCATCGCCGGGGGATTGGGGGCGATCGGCGCGGGGCTCAAGTGGATCGTTGACAAGGTCTCCGGGAAGGAGAAGGAAGAATACTACGTGCCGGATGGTGAGAGAGGTGGGTACCACCTACAACCAGGTGCTGGCGGTGGCGAGGGAGATTTCTATCCACAACCTGGGGGTGGATTTCATGATGAGAGTCACTGGGCTCGAGCGGTGGGATCTGGACATCCGCATATGAGGCCTGAGGACTTCCCTGCGTGGTCGATCAGGTCGAGGTCGTATGGTTTGTAACTGAGATGATAGGCTAGCTCCCGTTCGACTCCAATAATTTTGGATCTGTTCCAAGGTGTGCTGATTCTCTTTGGCCCTAATCGATTCTAGTGGAATAGTCTGCGCTGGTAGCGCTGTATCACGCGGTCTGTGACGATGCGATCAGCAACGGGAAGTGAGCAACATCTGCTGACGATTGGACGTGACGAGCTCAGTGTAGATAGGTCAGCTGTCGAGTGGGGCTCCGAGTCGAAGCACCGGCATGAAGCTCCTGCAGCCGAAATGGACCCCAACATCTCCACCGATATATAGGCAAGTCGTCTCGTGCGATCTTTCAGCGACCTTTCTGCCATTTCATTAGACACTTGCAACCTCGAGACTTATGCGCTTTGTATGTGCGCGCTTCATAGTCACAAGAATGTCTTATATCAATGAAACGACCATCATGGCAACTGTTGCCATCTTCACCACTCTCGATATCGCCTCGATAAGCATGAGAATCAGATCGCGAGTCGTCATGAAGATTCGATTCAACCTCGAAGACTGGTTGTCTATAGTGTCATCGGTATGTCATTGGATAAACTCGGGGTGAACAGTTCACTGAACAAAGTCAAAGATCCTTATCATCACTTGCGGTCCGATCGTGGTTGCAGGTACAGGCCGCAAGCCTTTTCTCGGCTCGTTCAGGATATGCTGATGCATCAATAGCCCGGTACATCGAATTAAGTTTGAGGCATCAAGATCATGAGGTAGACCTTGTGCATATTCAGGTATTCATCGCCGATGGAATAATAGAACAAAATTGACAGAGCCATATAGTGGATTTCGGCCTTCAATATTATCTCGATGATCGCGATCGGGTTCTGCCACCTCAGCGTCAGTCTGTTGTTCCTCAGCTTATTCCGATGGACCAACATGAATCGAGTGATTTGGATGCTCACCGTCGTATCTGTTTGTTGGATGTTGGCTTCCATCATCATGTCATGCCTCAATTGTGGCGACAACTACGGAGTAAGCGAGCAAAGATCTCCAGTGTTTCCTTGTCCGAGCCTAGAGCTGATTGGATAATCAGGTCAAACCTGAAGGGTTGCCACATAGATGCTATTTATCGCCAACGTTTGCAAACGTTTCGGGACTGGTCACGACATTGTCCGATCTGATGATAGGAGCCGGCCAGTATATCGTAGGGATTGTAGTGGTGAGTTTGGAACAACATATTAATCTTCTCTAGCCTGAGAGTATAACACAGCTCTATCCGGTACCCATGCGACCCTTGCGAAAGGTTCTTGTCGGGTCCACGTTCTTTTTTGGTTTCGTGTAATACCAAGTGCGCCACACCTGTATCTTCACAACCAATCCTGCTGACATGCACATAGTGGTCTCTCCGGCAGCTTGCTACGGGTTCTTGTCACCTTATCTCAGTTCCCATCACTCAGTAATTCACTGAAGGGATTACTCGGAACAAGTGGAGTTCCGCAGAATGGTATGTCGGAAAACTTGATCCAAACACCTGATGCAGTCCGTGAGCGCTGACCCTGACAAGCATTCACCCATGGCATGATGTGGTGGACCGTAAGTCAAGTGATATCCTAATCGGGCTGGATGGTCGTACAGGCTGACCATGGCACAATATATCGAGATCTCGATAGGATTCTTGTCCTGTAACAATGCTCCCATCATCGGGCTCATCTTGAGCAAAAGAAATTATGCCCCTTTGAGATTCGACACCATCATTACCAGCGACGATGGTTCTTCACACTTGTTTCAAACGCTGTCTCAAACCTCATTTCCTGAAGTAGGGCAGGAATTGACTGCACCGTCCTTGAGAAGGCGTATTAATCGCTAGGCTTCTAGCTGCGATCGCCTGGTTGAGATCATGGACTGCAGGTCACCTTCGCTTCGATCATTTGATGGCACGCGTTGTGGATGGTCAGGAACATACTTGAGTTCTTGTTGACTCGCATGAGTACTAGTTCGGAAGGGAACCTGCACTAACGTGGTCGAAATCTTGTTTGGCTCTTTTCGAAACTTGGCGTGTCTCCTCATCCTGCGGATCATCTTGTTCGTGATAGCTTTCAAATTCTGTCTCCTTTGTCGAGTTTTCAAGCTCCTTGACTTCATTGCGATAACGAGTCTCGATTATCGAGTCTCTTGACGCCTTCGTCGTCTTGGCTGAAGCTAAAGCCCTTGATGGTGCAAGTAGGTTCTCCAACCCGGGAGGAAGCCGTCTAGTTTGTTGTACGTATCTCTGTTGTGTAATTTTGTAATGTATACATAAGCTTCCAAGTAGAAATGAGTTAGTAAGCGAGCTGACCTTCGTGTATGGTCAGCCGGGAGAGCGTGTACTGACATCTGTCCTACCACATTGCCCGCGTGGACCTTGTGACGAGAGATGTATCTCTCGTCACATCGGCCTAGGAATTTCGCCCAGCCTTCGTCAAAGCGACCAATCGATCTTGAAAGAGAGAACTTCTCTCCTTCCACGCCACCGCTTCAAGCTGCCAGCGCGAAAATGACAGCCTGATGAGGCGTCGCCTCTGCGCTTCTCGGGAAAAGGTCCAGACTCGACTGCGGGGGAAGCTCGCTCAGCCACGCTCTCCCAATGTCGCGATCGCGACGGGACACAAATGCGACAGCCTTTCTTTGACGGATTCATTCTCGGTTGTCTTCGTCGCGAAAGCAGCAATCGAGTCGTCTTGATCCGACGACGGTCAGGAAATGTGAATCGCTACTCACCGCGACCTGTCGACCATCGCATCTCATCCGCTTCCCTTCAGTATTCCGACGACGTCCAGAAGTCTTGACGATTTTTATCCCTCTCGCGTCGCAATCCCAATCCTCGCGATGGAAAATCCCCCAGCAGCACAACCACCTCCTCAACGAGCACCCCTGGATGACCCCGGCTCGTCCTTCCGCTCAGCCCGCCGAACCGCCCTCCTCACGGGCGCCCTGCTGGCCTTCATGAGCTACCTGTCGACCAAGTCTCCGCTGTCCTACCTCGCCATCCCCTACCTCATCTTCGAAAGCGCCAGCGCCGCCTACAATCAAGACAAGCTCCTCCGCCGCCTTCACCCGGACCTCTCCCCTCTTCGATGCTGGTTCAGCGTGGGACTTCGGGCCTCGCTCTTCTACCCCGTGATCCGCTTCTCACCGGCGCATCTCAGGGTGCTGATCTATCTGGCGATGAACTACGTCTACGGCCTGCCGGAGAGTTGGTGGACGTGGGTCAGGAGCGATAAGCCTCTCGATCGGGAGGATACGGATCTCAGGTGCAAGATCGACGGGTGTGTCGCGTTCGTGGGCACGGGGATGCTCTTCTTCGCCCCTCGCGCGACGAGGACTGTGCTGAAGTGGACGCTCGGGGTGCCTTGGGAGGTGGTCGGGTGGGTGATGTATCTTCGGCCCGAGTACTGGTGGGATCTCTTAGGGTCATGGGGGTTGTCGTGGTGGCAGATAATATTGGCGATTTTGGGAATGAGCTTGCTTGCGTCGATGATCAGGACCGTGCTGTATGCTCTTGGGGGGGGACGCGCGATGTGGTGGAAGTTCGTCGGGGGTACTTGGCTCGACTTTTTGGAGGTTATGGGGGCAGCGTTATTCTTGATTCCGGCCGTGACAAGGCAGGTGTATGAATTTGCGGAGATGGTGGTGTGCGATGTCCTGCCGTCGAGGTTTCAGAGCGGCTTGTACCGGTACCAGCGGTCTCGCGCTGGAGAGATCACGAAACGATACCGGTATGAGCCTCTTGAACGCAACCACATCAGGCTGCTCGAGGTCGAGAGGCGCTACTCCGGAACCATCGAAGCGACACTTGTGGCGGTATCCTGCGCCCCGGAAGCGCAATATGAAGCACTTTCCTATCACTGCCGGGACCCATCGTCGACCGAAAACGTCATAATCAATGGCCGTATGTTCGACATCCCTTCCGAGGCTTGGGCAGTGATCCAATCACGATCATCGATATTCCACCGTCGACGCCTATGGGCATACGACATTTGCATAAACCATGAGGACAATCTGGAGAAAGCCGAGCAAGTCGAGCTGATGTCTCGGATCTATCGTAACGCTCTACGGGTGCTCGCGATCCCAACTCTGAGCTGGGACGCTCGCCTCGCAGCAAAGCTCATGTACAAGCTTGTGCTGCAAGGGCCTTTCCAGCCACAATCTCTCGAAAATGCCACGTATCTGGACATGTTTCGAGATGACGGACCTTGGTACATGCCATGGTGGCAGTCCATGATCAAGCATCTGAATTCCGAGTACTTCAGAGCACCCTGGACTCTGTTGGCATTGAGTTCTGGAAACGATCGAGTGGAGTTCTGCATAGGTGGGGTATACATCTCCACCGCGATCTGGTTCGAGGCCTTGAAGAGATTGGCATTGCTTCCGAAGATATCCGTCAACTCGGATACCCCCGGGAGTCATCTGCTTGAAGGTCTTCGTCGGCAGAAGATGATTTGGTATTTCGCAATCATCACATCCGGGTACACGGAAACCCGGGAATGCATTCGAAAAGATAAGCCGAAGAAGTTCGCAATCATGTTGCACATGTCTGCATTTGTCGAAGCGAATGATGGACGAGAAAAAGTATTTGCCGCCTTCGCAGCGAGTGGTGATGTCGAACGCTGCTCATCTCGTGCTGAACTCGTTCGACCGCAATATGACTTGTCGCTTGACCAGGTATACCTGAACGCCGGTCACTTCATCATTTCGAGTGATGAACCTTCGATGCATCTATTGGCGTTTGCTGGGATTGGCTGGGTCCGTGAGGTCACGACGAATCCATCCTGGGTTCCATCAATCCCGCGAAAACTTGACCGCTTACCTTTTGCAGATCCGTTGCGCACTGCACGTCGATTCAGCGCAGGCGGCACCGCTGCAGTAAGAGCCAGACTGACCGCCGATTCACGCGTGCTCTCCATTGTCGGCGTCAGATATACTCAGATTGTGGAAGTCGGAACGAGACACATAATTGAAGCCGATCGCTGGGGGCTTTGTGACCAGGTCACCGAGTTCGTAGGTGAAGCAGTGATGATAGCCTACTTGCGAGGGCTTCATGGCCTCGTGAAATCCGTCAATATTTTCACCGCCGACTCCATCTCCGGAATAGGACTGGAGGATCTCATGGAATGGAATGAGATCATGGGCCAGCGGGTGAGGTACCAGAAATCGACATTTTGGCAGCGACTCTCGGGTACAGCGCCTGCAGTCGGAAATGGGGGGCCGGCGCACGATGCATTCCTCACCCCAGTGGTCGAGGCTTGCCTGGGTCGTCGATTCGCCGTCGCTTCCACAGGAGATTGCTGCCTTGTCCCGCCATTGACGGAAGCGGGTGACTGGATCTATATCATAGACGGTCTTCAGACACCATTTATACTTCGAGAGACATCCAGTCCGCGACTGATGCATCTCGTGGGAGAAGCTTTTGTCGAAGGCATCATGAACGGCGAGCTGACTCGATCATTCGACTATCAGGACAAACTCGGAGAGGTATTCGTCGGGTGATGGAGACAATGACGTATTTTGCGTACTATATCACCTGAAGGTAAGTGACGACGTGGACTTGACCGAGAGCATCATTTCCACGAGAAGCAAAGTGAAAATGGGGTCATGGTTATCGCCAAACGTCGATTGTTGCGATTCTCTTGAGCACGAACTGAGGCCCAGGATGTGTGATTAGCGATAATGTCATGATTGTTGGATTGGTTGCTGATTCGAAGCAAATCGTCTACCGTTCTGGACTTCGGATCGGCCACGAGTCGGCTGTGACTGTGGCTTTCTCAATCGATGGCAGGTCATCCGAGGTGTTTTCGCAGGTATCGCCCCGATTGCCCCGTTGAAATGGTAGCGCATGTAGACCTTGTATACCCGTGAGTTTGTCCGGAACGAGCGACATGCAGAGCATTCCCAATATCGGAAGATTGGCGGCGATCATGGACAGGCCACTCTCAAGCATTGTCAGGAACATGTGTCCGGCAAAGAGACCTACAAATGGTCATTATCGACAGAAAGTAATGCACAGACCCAGGGGTACCTACCTTCATAGTTGTGATCATGAGACTGATCCGGAGGACCGATAGTCTGAACCTTGATCATACTGGCCGTGCGGGCAACGCAAGCACCGAGACCACTGTGAGCCATATCAATGTGACATCACGGAGGTAATCAAGAGACTGTGAACTTACGCTAGACTGGAAGAGAAAATGCCGCATATCATTGATCTTTTGAGGAGCGTGGTCCTGAGCTGGAAAACCTGAAAGGTGTTGAGCAGGAGTGGGTAACTTGAGCACGGAAACATACCCTGATAAGTGGCAAGAGAAAAACCCAAAAATTCAGGATGAAGTCAGAGATGGCAAGCGCGTATGAGATAGAGAACGACAGGATGCAGTATTGCAGATGGGTACCGTCCCAAAGCGCGGAGAAGTGCGTGCCGCATTGAAAGCCGAGTAAGAATTGGAATATGACCAAGCAGAGGAGGATGGTGGCTGTGGTCAGTTTTGTAGCGATATCGAACCAGTCACGGTCAGGCAGCGAAAAAGGGATGCAAAAGATTCTGCGGTAGAAGTAGATGGTACTGAGCTTGATGCATGACAAACTGGTATTGTCGAGTAGGTCGAAGGCGATCCGAAGCTTATACATATCAGCTTAGCGATCATGGTAAGTCGTGGGAAGTGTGAACATACCTGACCCCAGTGCTTTGAGGTTACTGGACCCGAAGATTCGGACGATTGATCCCCAAAGACTGTGCAAACATCAGAGATTGACTTCTCCAGGCGAACGGATTGTTCAAACGTACGGAGGAAGGTGCAGATTGCCGCTCCTACATATGCTAGCTTCAACGAAGTCAGAAAGGACGTTAGAGGATATCGAGTACTCACGAGAGCTGCCAACATGACCCAGTCGTCGATCAGGAAGCGCAGGCGCTGCTTGCAGCGTGCAAAGAGCCGAAGTCCGACAGCGATACTGGACAGGGCGATGAGAGAGCCGCTAACGGCGAGAATATTGGCATTCGATGCAAGAGCCATATCGTAACGTGCCAATCTGGGGTAACAAATCGAAGCCATCGACTTGGGAATTGGCTTTATACCTACTAGTCTCTTGTTCTGTTCTTGCGTATTCAGGGAACAACGTCCAACATGTGCAGCTCTGCGGCGAGAACGCTCAGGATCAATGGCTGACATTGGCAGAATGGTGAAATCGAGAGATGGCGGCGGTGGTTCAAGGCCTCATGATGAGGTTCCCGGTGGTCTGCAGCATTCCCGATCAGGCAACTCTTGCGCTTCAGTCACGTCCATTGCCGTACTATCGTGGAGACGCCGCGCGAGAGAATGGCATTGTTCGGCTCCTTCGATAGCTGACAAAGTCGTGCCGCAAAGCTGCATGCTTGTTTTTGTATGTACATTCGTATCCGTTGTCGGATGTGTATCTCCAGTCCTCGGTAGGCGTATCAATCGCATGTTCTTCCCGACTTGTGGCATTTGTGGAGCCTCTCGTGGCCAATCGCCGATTGACAGCAACTATACGACGGCATTGTCGCTGCCGCGAGTGCTAGCAAAGTCATATATTGACAAGTCTTCGGACGGCGGCGCGCGAAGGACCTGAGGCCATGGCGAATCTCTTCGACTATGATTGGGCCATGTGTCGATCTTCATGCTGCGCATTCCTTGCACTTTCATCGCGCTTCGCTGTCCATGCCGATAGATACTGAAGTGGAATGACGGTGTGATGTCCGAGTGCAGGATGGTGTTGTTCGCAGGGCAAGAGCTACGGAAGCCGCACAAACCGGTTAATAACCGGCTAATCGAGACGGGAGCATCCGTAGGTGTATCCGTAAATTATCCGGAAAACGTCGCAATCATGGAAACGTCGCATATGCTTCGTCTTCTATCCATCAGTACTCCACCGCTCTTTTCAAAGCAAAGTCTCTATACGACAATCATTTCGTCGCCCACGAACCCACAAACCTTGCTACCGCCTATCGCTGCTCAATCATGACTCCACCCACAGGCATTGCCACCTACTCCGCACTCGCCGCGCCCGGTCGCATTCGCCTGGACAACACCATGCGTTTCGGAGATCATATCCAGAAGAGAAGGGTTTCGGTTTCACTTGAGAGGACACCTTTGTTGCATTCGATCTGTCAAAGAGATTGTGACGAGCTAGCGACCCGAGGAAGAGAGTTCAATACGAGGAGATGAAATGCGCATTGGCAATCCAGGCACCACCGACATCAATGCAGATACCAGCCAACACGGTCGATTTCTCTTCCTGTCAAGGACATCGCGCTCCGGCGAGTCGAGACCTGCCAACGCTTGAGTACGAGAGTGTTAGGCTTGGATGGGATCTGCCAATCCGCGCTCAGAGATGGAGAGGAGAAACCAAGCCGCAGTTCTATCTTTGTCTTGCGGCCCCCATACTTCAACCGCGACGGAAGAGCAGCGTCCAATCAGATAGCGTGTTGAGCTGATCGATTCGACGAGGTAGCGACCGGAGATGGACCGACACAACCATCCCGCGGGTCGTCAATGCTGTATATCCTGCAACCCCGCAGAACCTCGATCACGTCCGAGTCCTTCCTTTGTTCCATGCTGTAGGAATCTCATCCGCGAAATCATGTCCCCCACGCCGACGACCAACGTCTCTCCGGAGACGAGCACGACCATCACCCTGGCGTTGACTACCATGTTTCAGGCCCCTCCTGCATGCAGCTCAGCATCGTGGCAGTACGCTGGCTTCTTGGCCTCGCCTATCTACGATGGGGATTCCGTTCTGCCCGTTTACACTCGATCCTATGGCTCCGACATCAGCCCTCACTGCCTGCCTAACGGTATAGCGTCAACCTCCGCGCTTTCCAGCCAGTCTCCCGCCATCGCCACGGTATATTTCCCGGGTGTGTGTCCTTCGGGCTACATCCCCCAAACGTCATGGATCATATCGTCGACTCATTCTTCCATCTGTTGCCCGACGTGAGATGATCCCATGCTCGTGATTACATGGCATTCCACTGATCCGTGTAGATCTATGAAATGGAGGACCACGACTTCCATGTGCGCGTGCCTCAGTTCCACGACGTCCGTCGCCGGCTCTGTAACCTATGTCCCCGTCTTCAGCGCCTTCGCACCTGCCTTGACCGTGGCATGGGTGTCCGATCAACTTCCCATGTTTCAACCCGCGTCTCTTCCCTTGCAATTCAGCACTTCGTCCGATGCCGCGCAGGCATCACTCACGGCCGTGGTAAGCATCTCAACTTCGATCACCGCCACCTCGACAGCTCCTCTCGTCTTCAACGGGGTTGTTGTATATCCCTCCAGCACGAGAAGCGGAATGTCCGTCGCCGCGCAGACCGGTCTCATCGCTAGTGTCGTCATCGCCGGAATCCTTTTCATCGGTATGGTTTCGTGGCTTTGTGCTTCAGGACGTTCGCGCTGTCGTCTTCCACGGAAGCCGCGGCGAAGCTCAAACGACGACCATCCCTGGAGCGATAAACCAGAATTGCCAGCGACTGCAGTCGTCCTGCGGGAAGCCGATGTCGATTGCCAGATTTACGAAGTGTCCGGGCTTCGAGACCCCGCTGAGGTTGGAGATAGCGTCGTGTACGAACTGGACGGTGGCTGGAAGGCTCCTGAGATGGCAACTTGCAAATAATGAGCGACATTTCGATGAGTTGGAATTGATCCACTTTTGTTCATCGACGCGCCGGTGCCAGTACTGACACCTGATTCGTTGACCAAGGTTGGAGCCCACCCGGCCAATGACCGTCAATCGTACGGATTACCTGCCGTCTCGTTCGCCCAACCGAGTCCCTGGCGCTCCACCCGAGACGCGGGAATCCTGGCGCATAAATATGTGGTCGTATCGCTCGCTTTTCGATTCACCGGTGGTGTTTTCTTTTCGTCACATTCCAAAATAGCACGTCAAGATGCCGTTACGTGGTCCCTACCCCAGGAGAAAATGCTATCGGACCATATCCGAGCCCTCGCGTCGATCACGAGACGAAAGTATTGCGGTGGTACCGACTCCAGAGGGGAACGACGAGACTGGTTCCCTGAGTCTCATGGATTTGCCTCCCGAACTGCGCAGTATGATCTGGGACTACTCCGTCGGTGAGTTCGAGTACATGATGGTTCAGCAACCCCAAGACGAACCTATGTGTAATTCGTGTGGACTGCGCGACTTCTGGCGAGAGCTGACTGGACCGATGGAGCCCGAGCTACCTTCCACTTTGGGTGCTCTGCAGCAAGTCTCTCATCGGGTCAAGTCCGAGGTCCAAGACAGCGCAGTTCGTCAGTGCCGCTGGATTTTCCACGGTAGCCTGTTCCTCAGATTCGTTTACAGTGCCATGGAGCGGGTTCGTAGACCAGGGGAACCAGTCCAGAGGACGATCGAGTCCATGCGGCAGATCGTCATCGTGATCGAGGACTTTGCCTGCTATCCACATCTCGAGAGTGATGGAAACAGGTGGTTCGGTTATAAAATGTGCTCCTGCGGAGCCGTGTCGGAACTCGAAACGTTCCGTGCTCGACGCCTCGAGTATCGCATCTTATTGTCGCATGGCGAGGAAGAGTACGATCCGAAGAAAGCAAGGGAGTACCTCGAAAGTTTCCGCAGATTCTTCCCCGTTGGCCTCGCGCCAAAGGCGGATGTCGTGTTTCAGGTTTACCATTACGAGTGTTACCCTCCGACCAATTGGAAAACCGGCCATCGCGATATCTTCAGAAGGAAAAGTACGGATGGTGACATTGGGGAGGTATTCGATCACATCGTCCAGAGCAAGTCGACTGCAGCGAAGGAGATGTCGAAGGATGAACCAGCCGATTGTACTGAATCAGCTGCGTCGAACGAAGGCCAGGTCGTTTCGAGCGCCAATGCAGCGTAGGATCGAATGGCTCGTTTCTCGCCGCTTCCATGCTATCGACGGAGGCTGTACTGGCTGGACAGTCCTCCCGTCGCCCCAAAGTCTTCACTCGATCGGTGAAAACGGGGGAAGCGGACCAATCCGTTAGCCAAGTTCCATAGACAGAATTCAATGTACCGAGCCTCAAATCATGTTGAAAATCGATCGAACAAATCCCAGCCGTCTCGTTTCCTAGCTCTTCCTCAACCTCACAATCCCGTCGAACGGCGAGACAGGAATGCGCCTCATGCCCTCGCCCTTCCAGCTCATTCCCAGTGTCGATCGCTGCGCCCATCGGAGAAAACCCACCTCAAACAACGCTCGCGCACTCCTCCACCTGGCAATCCACCAGGTGGGACGATGGGGAACATACACCAACACCTCATCTTCGCACAGGCACCGACCACTGCCCATCACATCCTCGATCGCCGCACGAACAGGAGCGTGAAGACGAGCTCCACCCTCACCCGCTCACCATCCCGACGAACCGATCATCGATGCACCGGTGAGTCACCGCTCCACTCCCACGTAGCTCCGAACGATCGCCCCGAAAGATCCCCCCTCGTGATCGACGGTGTGGACGCTCCGGAGATCCACCCCAACCCTCCACCCCATCTCTTGTCCGCGAGCCGTCTCTTTCGTTCGCGATCTGTCGCTTTGGCGCGGACACGCCTCAAGACGACACACCTCATGGCGTCAACGCCGCACGCTCGTGCACCATGCGCTGTCGTTGTTGTCACAACGAGACCTGTTTTCAGTGATTGTCGAACAGGTTCGACGGTTTCGGACCACGGATCATGGATGAGGAGACTTTCCCGCGAGGGTGGGCCTTGCAGAGCTGGAGCGTGCGAAGGGTGCAGCGTACGATGAGCTTGTGAAGGAGTGGCGACGGATTTTCTCGAGGGTATCGGTTCGGGAAGTTGGTCGGAGCGGGATGATGGATGTCGGGCGGATGGTGGAGGGTTCGGGGGTGACAAGAAGAGAGCTTGGAGGCTGGGCGGGTGGAGATGGATTGAGATCGCTTGTTGCGAGGGGTAATATCTGATCACCGGATATGGGCTGTGCGAGAGGTCGAGAAGATCGTGACTCTGCAGAGTGGATGTGGCTCTGGTGCCGCGTTTTGGTATTTTGACATTGCGTGTTCGGCTTGTTTGTGAGAGGGTGTTCGACGTCATTGCTTCGTCTTCTCTTCGTCGCCTCGATGCTCGCGTCCCTTATCCCTACTCATTTTTCCGCATTCACAAAAGGTGTCTCGGAGAGCAAGCTACTTCCTTAACTCCTCCGACACCCTTGTGTGTTCGATCTGGTCCGTGAGCCTGTATCGTGTGTCTGATTCTCTATCTTGCGACGAACCAGCCGTGCGCCTTCAGAACCATGCGCAATGGTAGGAATGGAGGGCTGATGATGCAACACTCAAGGATCGATGGGTAGAGGTTCCATTTGGAAAATCCTTTGTGCCTTGCAATCGTCTCTGGCGCTATGAGGACGGAAGATTTCCGGGGCGCGTCGATCGAAGGAGGTAGCGATGGCCGTTACTTTCACGAAGCACGTTGATGAACGCGGCCGAAATGTGTGTCTGAAGGTGGGATTATTATTCTTGATGGCCGTGGTGACGGTTGACTGTGTGTGACGTTATAGTTGTCTTTCGACGCTTCGAAGGAACATCAAGCGATGAAACTTGCTTGTGAGTACTGGAGATTTCATCTTGGAGTATCTAGTGAGTCAGTGTAATCGCTCCATCATATCAGATGAAATCACAGGATAGACCATCATAGTGCTCTGAGTCTTTAAACTTCACGCTTGGGAGACCTGCGAGAGGTTGCAACCTGCGCCGGGCATGAGCTCGATAGTCAAAGTAGCAAGTGTGACGCATGGTCAGCTTGAAAAAATCCCCAGATCACCTTGATTTAGCCTTGATGTTTGTCACCGCTGCTGGTGCCTCATGGCGCGTCGCTGAGGGTTGAGTCTCCATGTGCTCCTCATTTCACTCATGGAATGCGTCTGTTACGATATTGAACGTTTGCAGGAAAATGGATCGGAAACCATCGAGGCGATACCATGCGAGATGCAGAATGACACAATTGTCGTGAAGCTGGTAATCGAAAACATATCACGCAGGCTAGAAGGTTGGAAGAGACCGACCGAAAGTGCGAACGGAAACATGAGATAGACAGTGGTGAGGTGGCGGATCAAGTTATGAGTTGAGATAGTATAGTTATAGCAGGATCCTGGTCGTACGCTGAAGGTGACTAGCCGAAATACACAATACCAGCAAAAGAGAAACACACCGGGCGCTGCAAACCATACGCCGACGGAGCAAAAGAAACCTCTCTCACCTTCGGGGATCGTGAGAGAGGAAGAAACTGACCCAGTTGCACAAGGCCGTTTACTTTTACCGCGAATGAAACTCCAGCACCTTCGGGGATCGTGCTAGAGAAGAAACGGAAGCCGTTATCTTTTTCCGGGATTCGAACGGGGATCGTGGTAGAGAGGAAACGGAAGCCGTTATCGTTTTCCGGGATTCGAACGCGGAGCCCTGTCGATTTGGGTAGGTGGCTCTGCCGTTACACCAACCTACCCGGGCTTGAATGTTTTGGATTCGAAAATGATTTATATATGTGAAACTCAGCAGCGCCCCCTGATTAGTCACCCTCCACCACGCTCGGCGGCGAGGCCACGTTCGACAAACCATCGGGGCACGATATTGTATCGAGGGCTCTTGAGATATTTCCAGTATATGTTTACAGGCTCTCGCATGAATGAAACGCATACTGGGATCATCCCAGCCACCTTGTAGGGAAATCAGGCAGATCATGAGGAAGGTGAAAGTACATAACCAGTCTCCAGGCTATTGGTCCAATCGTACGATCGCACACTTATCTCGCGTACCAGGAGCTACCGCATGCGTTCACAGTCTAAGTTTGTATGAAATAAGGGCTGGCGATTCCAGTTGTCAAATGTTATATGAGGAAAGAGTTTGTTTCCAACGGCGACTACAATCAACTACGGTGCTATCATACAATCAACTCTATTTGTAATTCCCTAGGAGCTACCCATGCGAGTAGCAACCAGCGACGCGTCTCTGCGATCCTCGGGTTACCCACCAAGATGTTGCCACGTGGTGTCCGATCTTCTGTCACAGCCGCGAAGGACCGGAGTCTCCTCGTGGGGTGGTCGACGGAACGATCAGCAGTAATGTCGCCCCGCAGATGCATGAATCCCAACGCCAGCCCGGATCACGCGCCCCGACAAGGCCAAACCTTCCCGCCATGGTGTGATTTCCGTCTCTTCAACCGCATACAGGCGAAACCTCTCGTTGGTCGGCCTGACGTATAAGCATAGCCTCCTCCTCCATGAGACATATCCATCCAATGGTCATCGCAGTTGCCTGGTGAAAGGGATTTTCACGGTGGGGTGCATGGCTTCGGCAGAGGGTGGCGCGGGATATCTATAGTGAGTCCACATGTTCACATGCCGAAGATCCTTTTGACCGTTTGCCGAGCTCGTCCATGATTCTCGACCGTTGAGAGCTCCTATACGGGATCGCTTTACCTTTCCAGGACTTCGCCTGCATTCGATGATGGGATGGCGAAGTCGGCTTCCAACCCAATTTCGGTACAATCATGATCGGTAAGCTCGATTGGCTCACAAAGAGGATGGAGTGCTCTCGACCGGCATTCACCGACAATGTTGTGCTTGCGACAAGGGCCTGGCCATGCTTCGACAACCCTCTTCTCTCGTGCGGAAGGGCGCGTAGGTCGGGCATTCACTCAGGAGGAGTACCGCATTTGCCGCCATATGGAGATGAGGAAAGTCACCTCACTCGTGTCGCTGCGCGGGATAAAGATCGTTTTAACCTCTGTCGTCCATTGGCCATTTGCGTTGTGACACGTCGTCATAACGTTTGCCTCCTCGGGTTCAACGGTTTGTTGAGACCCAGTAGGGCGATTGGTGCTCATGAAGAGGTCGAGACCACTCCGGGATGATCAATTTTCGCATGATAGGATCGTAGTAGGATAGATTGGCGTGTTCAATGGATTCGAGACAAAGATTTGGAATGATGAATGTGCCCCGACTGGTGAACCGGATCAATGAGCGATGATCTGTCCAGATAACTTCTGTTCAGGACTCGCAAGCGACTGCGGTGGTGTGATGGATTGCTGGATTGCCGGATTGCTGGATTGCTTGATAATAGAAACACGGTGTTTGGCGATCACGCCGAGATTCGCCCGAGCAGCCATTTGCCGAATCGGGTAATGCGGTATCGAAAATTGTAATGCATCACATAAGCCGGTGTTCGAAATCAAGGGTCCAGTCCAATCGTGCCTCAGGCTCCACCCCACAAGTTCCACTAACTCCGTGCTACTCCGAACCACCGCACGAGAAACATAAATTACCAATCGCGTCTCCAAACAATACGGCTTCCAATCCCATATCCATCCAAACCTTCTAAAAAAAACCCCCCCCGAAACACTGCAATAATGTCCACCCCCCTCCCAACCGCCATCCGTGCCATCACAATCAACGGCAGAAGCGCCGCCCTCACCTCCATCCCACTCCCCTCCCTCCGCCCCTCCTACGTCCTCGTCAAAATCCACTCCGTCGCCCTCAACCCGACGGACTGGAAACACATCTCCCGCTCCCTCGCCGCCCCGGGCGGTGTGTCGGGGTGCGACTTCTCCGGCACGGTGGTCTCCATCGGCTCGGACGTCACCAAGTCCCTCAAACCCGGGGATCGCGTCGCGGGGGTGACCCACGGCGCGAACTTCAGCAATCCTGAGTCGGGGTGTTTCGCCGAGTACGCCCTCGCGAAAGGCGATCTACTCTTCAAGATTCCCGAGACCCTGAGCTTCGAGGATGCTTCGACGTTCCCGTTGGGGATCGCGACCGTGGGGCAGGGGCTCTTCCAGAAGGGGCTGAAGATGGAGGTGCCGAGTTTGGGGGAGCCGGCGGGGAGAGGGAGCAAGGAGCCCGTGCTGATCTACGGCGGGAGCACGGCTACGGGGGCGTTGGGGATTCAGATGGCTGTCGCCGCGGGATACAGGGTTCTCTCGACGTGTGGGAAACGCAACGAGGGGTACGTGAGGGGTTTGGGGGCGGAGGAGGTTTTCGACTACCGCGACCCGGAGTGCGGGAGGAAGATCAACGAGGCCACCGGGGATAAGCTCAGGTTGGCGTGGGATACGGTTTCCGTTGAGTCTTCGGCGAAGATCTGTGCCGAGGCGTTGGAGCAGGGTGAGGGAGTCGAGGGGTTGAGATACGCTGCGATTCTGGCTATGAAGTCGCCGAGGGAGGGGGTGGCTTCCACGGAGACGATGATGTATACGATTTTTGGGGAGAGGTACGAGAAGCCTGCTGGGTCTGAGAAACCCGCTTCGAAGGAGGATTTCGAGTTTGCGAAAGAGTTTTTCGGGATCGTGGAGGGGTTGTTGGCTGAGGGGAAGCTGAAGACGCATGAGGCCGAGGTGAGGGGTGGGGGTTTGGTTGGGGTGTTGGAGGGGCTGAAGGATCTGAAGGAGGATAAGGTTAGTGGGAAGAAGCTCGTGTATCGGGTTGGGGAAACGCCTGAGGGGGCCAAGGCTACAGCTGAGTTCTAGATAGTAGGTGGCTGGCCTGCGATATGATATGATGATCAGATTACGTTCCAATTCTACATCTTTCAGGCAATCGATCCTACGATCACCCACTCAGCGTCTACTTTTTCTGCTGAGAGCTTGATTCATAATCCATGATCTCCTGATATATTTGATTCATCGGTTGCAAGAATCTTATGTCACGAACCGAGACCCGCCGGTTTCTCGTCAGGGGAGCCCGACGCTGGAACCTGCATTCTGGACCATCATTGAGGTTTTTAATTCACAACCCTAAGGGCTTGTATGTGGTGAAGTGGAACCAGAGCCTGCCTTGTCTCGTTTCTCATCACCAAGAGTAGCCTCTACTATACAAAGTCATCAATGCACCGTTCATAAGTACGTGTGACTATAGTTGATCATTACCAGGTTCAAATGTCATAGATCTAGATCTGCCTCAACTCCACAAAACAAAACCATGTCATGTACTTTGCCTTTCATACTTCTGTATTTGAAATTCGGATAGTCCGAACGTACTTGTATTTGTCACAGCATGATAAGAAGCAATACACGAGGTCGACGACCGACGACTTGATATGTCCTAGGCACGTGATTGCCAAGGCCTTCACTACGCACTAGTTCAAGTACGGACACGGGTTTTCGGGATTATCCGTTGCGGGACGGTTGGACGGTCCGCTCCCTTCAGGCACCGAGGCAAACAAACATCGATAAAGTCAGAACACCTCCAGAATCAGCCTCTCTTAATACATTGATGGGAGTTGCGTTCCTGAAGAAAGCCATGTTCCAATTAATGACCAGAAATTAGCATCTGGACCCAGTACAGCTGCCGTTGAAAAGCTTTCAGACGTGTCCTGTTCCAAGACTAGGGTTGTATATAAAAGCATTCCTCCAGAGCAGAAGTGATAAGTCTAGTGTCTTTGTTTAGACAACTCGGGAACCCGAGTACGTCGTTTGGCGATGACAGAGATATCGAATTGAGAAGTCCGGGTGTAGCACGGATTCGTGAGTTGCGTCGGCAATTTCACTCCAAATTTGTGTACTGTTTGGACCTTGGCAGGTTTGCTCGAACAGAATCACAGGTCCTGTTTCATCGTGAGATGCAGGTATTGAGAACTAGAGTCATGTAATGAATGCCATTTCAAATATCTTTGCGGTGATCGCGAACGATCCACAAGCTAAAGTACACGCCCAATGCGACATTCAGGTCAGCACTGTATTGTCAACCACACCTTCAGAATGGCAACGACTGTGAATGGATATCATCCAGAAGTCTCCGCCAAACGCTAGTTTCTTATTCTCGCAGAGCCGGCACCTCAAGTCAGACAGACGAGAAAATTTCATCGTATCCGTTCATCTCACCGTACAGCGTGATGTACTGCTCCTCAGCCAGCTCCTCGAATTGTCCACCAATATCCGCGCAATGCAGAGTATTGCAAGCCCTGCGAGCGAACAACGCGGCACGGATCGTCCCAGCATCCAGCAAACAGTGACCGCGATCGACGTGCAGAATCCCCTTACGGATGGCGACAACATACCCGAAGTCCCTCATAACCCTGATCGCCGCAAAAATCCCACGATGCAAATCCTCAACCACACGACTCACGCACATAATCTCGGTAACACACATCCCCAAATCCGTGAGCCCCAGCCTCGGAACCCCCTCGAACGCGATCCGGTCATACGTCCCCTCGATATCACGGTACACGCCCTCCAGTCCCATCGCCGCCCAAACCCTCCCCTCCTCGATCCGCACCCTCTCAACCTGTCGAATGGCCAGATACGACCCCTTGACCAAAATCTTCCTCTTCTCCTTCACCTCCCACGCCGTCCCGCGATCCGCGACGCAGAGCCCGCAATCGCACTCCTCGATCCCCCAGTACGTGCTCAGACCCTTCGCGGCCTTGGTCATATCCGCCCCGCAGGCGGTGTAGGGCATGGTGATCTCCTCGTCCGCGCCCAGATCGCGGGTCGCGCGCAGGACCATGAGGTCGCCCAGGAAGGCGCGTCGGACGTTGCCCAGGCACGAGTGGTTCGCGTGCGAGGCCTCGAGCCAGATCCCGCAGGAGTTGGCGGTGGCGGAGGAGTCGCCCTCTCCGTCGCCCGGTTCGGGGGAGGTGGAGGTGCGCACGTCCGGGCAGTCGAAGCAGTTGAGCTCCACGAGGCGGGAGACGCGGAAGGCGTCGATGACTTTTTTGCCGTCGAGGGTCGGGACGGTGGAGTGCGGGACTTTTGGCAAGGGGAGGCCGTCGTGGAGGTTCAGGAAGCTGGTGATGGGGTCGTCAGGGTTGGAGCTGTCGTTGTCGGTGGACTGCAGGATGTCCAGGAGGTTTCTGATGATGGCTGCGTGCGGGCCGGAGTGGGTGCGGTTGCGGAGGCTGTTTTTGAGGGTGATGTTGCAGTTGGGGTCCGAGGCGTAGGCCGTCACGAAGGCCTTCTCGACGAGGACCAGGTCGCCGGCTTTGATGGGGACGGTTGTGAAGAGACCTCGGCCGTGCTTGCCTGCGTCGTGGACGGTGACTTTGGATGTGTGGCTTGGGTGAGCGAGACGGACTTGGCCGTTGTTGAGGGCTGCGTCGACGGCGGGCATGTCGAGGTACACACCTTTGTTTGAGCCATCTTTGGTGGTGTCTGTGGTCTGGGGTGCAGGCTTCGATGGCTTCGTTGGTGGCTCGGATGGCATGATTTGAAGCGAAGTCTTGGTCAGGCCGTGAAAGTCGCTGGAGCTGACTTGAATCAGGTCGGAAGGATGGTCGACACGGATTGCTGGGTATCCGTCCTTGGTGAGCTTGTAGTATGGCTCCTTGACTACGAACACGCCACCTTGTGGTAAGATCAGCTTTGCATCGAGCGTCGAATGTTGATTGTAAACAATGAGCCTGTTGAAATTGCCGGTTTGGTCCTCCACTGCACAACACGTTCCAACGATACGAGTCGGGCCAAAGATCGAACGAACCAGCAGCATCTTCTCATAGTGATGAACTTCCATCTTCAAGTCAGAAAGTGAGATGATCTGCAACTGCTCGATGGACAGCAAGGACGGAGGGTATTCGTGAGTTATCCAGCATGTCTTCATGTCATCAAGTTCAAAGTCGTCACCCTCCTGTTTCTGTTATCAGACAACTGTACACGAATTGGCTCAACAACTTACCGTATACGTCGTTGATGCAAGTGACTGTTGGCGTAATTGTTTCTCAGTTGGTTGTGGATCGTTCAAGCCTTCTGCAGAATTCTTAGACATCTTGAAAGGAAGCCTCCAGGTATGGGACGATAGGCCAATGTGAGTGTCAATGGGTAAATTTTCGCTATTGTTTGTTGTGGTATTGACCTTACGCGTCCGCTTTGGCAAGATAAATATTGGTCACGTGGGAGCGGATCCGTGCTCGCAAGTCTTCGGCTATGTTTCAACACTTTTGGTAAACACTGAAATACGGTGGGCTTAATCAGGCGGATTGGCCCGGTCAAACCGAGAGGCTGTCTATTGCTCGAGCTCCAGTGCTTCATCTGGACTTGATTGTCTCGCAATTCTACCCTTTGCCTCTGTTACAGCATCCTGTATCGATCATCCCCGCCACTCACTATACACTACCCAGAGGTCGGTACTTCCATGTTCACCCGATGCGTGGATTGTCCGTGGTGCCTAACTAAGCTGCATAGAGAGGCCTCGAGACGAAATGGATTGATGTGAAACAAGACTCGAGACCGTTCAAAGCAAGATGCAAGAGGTGTACTCGTCGCAGCGGAAAGTTTGAACTCGTAAAGTCTGGATGTCGGGATTCGAACCCTGTTGATATCACGTACGAAGACTTGCTGAACTTTTTCACTCGTTAAGATACAAATAAAGATTGGTCTGGTTGATCGCCATCAAATCAAACGCAGGAAATTCAACAATATCAGCATCACGACACGTCCTACCACTCTTCTGGTCAATATGCATAGCACACTGGCCAAGAGGACTGTCGGTCAGCCCCTACCTGCAACACATATCAATTGTGAATAGGTGCACTCGGACTTGTACATGCTTATGCCCAACAATCGATAGGCCTTCGCATTCGGTGGGCATGGAAGAACTTCATCGAACGAGACTTCCACTTACAGCTATCTGTGTGAATATACACTACTATCTACGCATGGATTTGGAGCAGTAAGAATCTACGGACAGCAACCTTCGACAGCAGACGACTAATCCCCATGCGCAGACGTTCCGTAAAACCGTCGCTATGGTCAAAACTATGAAGGCAAATGTCATCTATTTATGTTTTACTAGCACATCCAATTCTCAGCTGGCGAAAAGGAAACAGACAGATGGTTGAAGTCGTCATCACCCCAACCAGTCTGACCAACAAGTTTACCGCGTGGACAATTTACGGACGAGCTCCCAGGCTGTAGAAACTCGCTCTAACAATCGACCAGTGCGAGTAGAATAGTAGAGAGCTCGATATGGCCCAGAAGAAAACGGAATGGCGCTCTCACTGATCGTAGATGGCCCTGGGTTTGGAGCGACTTCATCAACGGTGAGTAACTTTGACTTTCTCAGATTGGTGACACACTCTTTCTCGATAGTGCTATGATACAGCGTACTACATGAACTACTCAGAGACTTCTCGCTAAAGTCTCGAAACGGTTGACATGGTGTACAACGCGCTCGGCACTATATTCGCCAGATAATATCCTTTGTCGCGAAAATGTTGCATCTTTGCAAGTGCTACTATGATTCCCTCGAATCTCACATTACGAGACATCATTTTCTACACCAATGAAGTACAAATAATTACGCTACAGTCTGCACAATGTCGACACGTGCTGGACATCACAGCTTACAGTGGCAGGCACATTTCGAGATTGGAAAGTAGAGCGCAAGAAAGAGAAGGAGTGATATGGATATATCGAGGTCGAAGATAAGAGTCAAGTCTGATATTTGACATATTTCACGTCTATTAACAAAGGCGTGTCATCCAGCAACTGCAACTTTTGCAATGTCGAAGCTCAAGACCCAGCTTCCGCAGGTCTGCCTTTTTGCCACTACTGACAAGAGAGGGACTGCCCGAGGAAACCTCACAGTCGATTCGTTTACGAGCAGTTGATTCCTACGCTTTGCATGCCAATTGATGACAGACTTTCCAAGACTGACCGTTCACGTCTGTCGAGTTCTGAAATCAGCACCAGATCATCTTTGCCATTCGAGGTAGTCGATCGAAGATACAGTAGGATAGTGGGTCGACATGTTCGGTGGCGTTCTTACTAAACTTTGCACTCTCTACGACTCCTTCGCCTTACTAGAACTTGTTTTTGGCACTGGACGCCTTCTTGACTTGTACGGCCAGGAGACGCTTCTTCCGGCTTGGCTCGGGCAGTCAATCGCAGTGGCGGGACCCTTAGGAATATTTTGCGGCATCTCGGGCGAACACCTTCCTATCGCAGTTCACGCTCGCGCGATTGGCGATAGCTAATTGGTCGAATGCATGCCGTGAATCCCCAGCTGATCCTTCGTCAGCCCACTTCGTCAGCGATAAAGACCCTGAAACGCACTCGCCAAGGTTGGAGATGAGACGCCTGACTGGCCTTGATGATTGCTAGCCCGCAAGTTTCCGACCGACTCGCCTTCACATCTTCGCAATATGGGGGTAATGTAGCAGTCAGCGCTTGCCCGTGCGAAACGTTACCTCCGCGATCCAGGAAGCAGTTCGGCGGAACATTGGTCAACGAGCTATATAAACTCGAACAAGTCCCTAACAACGAAGCATCAATCAAAACCCACAATTCGACTTCTCATATCGACACTCTTCGGAACATACCAATTTCAGCAAAATGCAGTTCGTCGCCGTCCTCGTCGCCTCTCTTTTCGCCCTCGCTACGGCAAACCCGGCTCCCAAGGTGCTCATGACCAAGTCCACCATCATCAACGAGAGGGGCGCCCTTGTTGAGCGTTCAGAGCTCAATGGTGAAGTCTGCTGCTGGACCGGCAATACCGTAAGTCGGAAGAAATTTTGTTCAAACAATGATGTCTTATTCTGATCGATCGTACAGTGCGTCGCCTGCTAGATTGATCGTCATAAATGGCAGTGGAGGGAACATGGCGAATGAATAAACGATGGCAATTTGTACCTCAGAATTATATCCTATAGCCAATGACCAACTCAGGCACGTATCTATATTGAGATCCTACAATCACCATCGTTCAAGGTGTTGTGTGTGAAATATTTGCCACAATTGCATCGTTGTGTCCCGCCTTCCAGAAGCCTCCCATGGTGCGTCTGACACTGTAGTATCCAAGTGGGCCGTAAGGATCGGCAATGCAGGGAGACCAACGAACATGCCACGATGCTTGGCCTGGTCAGCTTTGTCGATCTCGGTGCTTTCATCAGCCGTCTTCGCCCCAGTATTCTTTGTACCATGCCTTTCTTTGTTTTGACCATCCAAGAAACTTTCTCTTCACCATGGATCCGGAGATTCTCTCAACGAAGAACAGAACTAGCGAAAGAAGGCCACACAGTCATTGCTCGCAGTGGATCCTCGTTATCGTGCTGTCGAATCTGATAACATTTTGGGTCGCAAGTGGCTCAATCCCATGGTCCCATGTCCACATCTCGAGCATCTTCCCACTGAAGATTCCGAAACACAAACGTCAGCCACCATGTATTCACAAACCATTCTCGGATACTGACTCGTATTCATAGATACCCCAATCGAAGGCCCCCGCCACCCAACCAACTTCACCGCCCTCCGGTACGTCCCCAACGCCTTCTCCGCCCAACCCGGCGGTGAAATCGACGTGGACGCCGCCTGGACCTCCATCGGCGCAAACTG
>JAOSBP010030607.1:0-26701 GCA_027563825.1 Erythroxylum mucronatum | reverse complement strand
TGGCTCGAAAGCCATTGGCTATAAATGGTTTAGCCACTGAGCTGTCAAGCTCAGCCCATTATTTTTCCCCTCAGGTGAAGACCAAGAAGTCCGGTAAACCCTTGCAAGGCGATTGGACCATTTGCGAGAGAGAGTAGCAGTTGCATTTTGGCATAGTTAGATTTTGGATGGCTTTAGATGGCATATTGAGCATGAGCATCAATTGTATTTTGAACTTGTGTAAGATTGATGAAATGTCGATATGTTTTGTAATGCTATGTATAAACTCATTTTTGTATTGGAAAATGAGATGAGGAGTCTCCTTGTATGAAATATGAATTCTCTTAGTATTATCTTTGATGAGTGGAATGAAATGTTTGAAATTGTCTTTTGTATATGTAGCTTAATTTGGGAAGTTGGAAATTTAATGTTGTTATTTGAGTGGTTGATCCTTGTGGTTGTGGGAGTGTTGATTTGAGAAGTTTAGAAGTGTATGTGAGGTTGGTTGGGTAAAGGTTTTGGTTAGGAAGAAAAGAAGGTTTGGGCTAGTAGTCCAGGGTGTGTCCGTTAAGCGGACAGCAGTGTCCGTTTAACGGACACTCTCGGATGGATTAGAGGCCTTTGTCTAGTTTGTGTCCGTCGAACGGACATCAGTGTCCGTTTAACGGACACATTTGGGTAAGTTTGGTCCCTTTGTCTAGTGTGTGTCCGTCGAACGGACACATTCGGGTGAAATTAGAGTTTTTGTCCAGAGCGTGTCCGTTTAACGGACATGAGTGTCCGTTTAACGGACACTCTCGGGAGGATTTTGGGCATTTAGCCCATTCGATGTCTGTTTAACGGACAGGTGTGTCCGTTTAACGGGCATCTCCTGGGTTGCAAATTATGTTATTTTTGTTGTTTTCAAATGCTAATTTTCGTTGTCATGTTGGCCTAGGGTTTGTTGAGATAACCCCATAAGGTTTCCACTAGCGTTTTCGCCTTCGGTTCGGATCGTTGGGTCTTAGGAATGTGGTTCGACCCACGAGGTCGGGCTTCAGGAACGGGGCCCAACAGAATATGCTATTTGAGTATGTTGAAAATGAGGTAGAGGTTTGCTTGAAAGATTCATTCTTATGATTTGATTGGGATAATTGTATGAGTGATTCTTTCGGATTGATATATGCTTCATGTGATTTATGTATGAGAGCTGAATGGGATTGTGAACGGAAATGGTTGCATTCGTCATAGCTGACGGTACCCAGTTTTTGATGAGTGTTGCGTTGTTTCACTAGCTTTGATGACTTTCATGCTACTTTACCTAAATATACCTCACCTTACCCTTGCCCACATTACAACCTTGAAAAGTCTTTTGATTCATGATTTTGCATGTGAACATTAGTGGTGGAGAAATGAAATGATATGCAAAATTATGAATTGTCATGATCATGAATGGTATTGAATTTTAGTTAAACACATTTTCCGAGTCTACCATTAAATTGCTCAATTTTTGAAGATGATGAATGTTGATTGATCATGATTAAAAGCTTGGAATGTTAAATTCTTGCTATGATTTTTTAAAGTCATTTATCTTTGTTTATGATTATATATTCTTAGAAAATATGGGAAATGAGTAGATGTTGTTTTTTTGGGTCTTTGAGCTCAATTTTGATGTTTTGCCTGAGGACGGCCAAATGTTAAGTGTGGGAGAGATTGATATGTGCTTAATTGATTGGTTTATTATTTCAAAACACTTAGCGATTAATAACATAAAATTGCTTAAGATACTCACTTTGACTCGTATGTGATTTTAGGCATAATTCGGAAGCAAAGAAGTTAAAGTGAGTTGAAAGCATGATTTTTGGGTCATTTTTCGAAGATTAATTTTCACTCGTCTTCATAGAACAAGAAGAAGAAATTAAGACAAGATGGAAAAAAAACACAAACAAGAAAATTCCACATTGCTCACGACAAAGAAGTAGATAAGTTGTGCATGGAATACGTGCAATTTACGTGAATTAATGGCAGCATAGTAGGAGAAGAAAAGAAGAACAAAAGCCAAGGAAAGCTGCAACAATACGGCAACATGTGGACAAAAGGAGGACCAAACAACGTAGTAGCACAGATGGGAAGCAGTAGCTTTTCAAGACCGAAACAGCAGCAGCGTGGAGAGAAAACGTAGTCTGTGTTTCACACAGACGTCCTGCGAAAACTCAGACGTTTCTGTCAATATTGTTGGAGGGTTTTAAATGAAGGTGAATAATAACACGACCATAAGTTTTAATTCGTCATATCAATAGCATAGTGAGGAGAGAACACTAGGGCGATAGAAATAGAGAGTAAGGAGGTGCAGTGAAGAGAGCAGCTAAGGGTCTTTCGTAGGGTTATTAATGGGGGCTGAAGCATTTTCCCAGGAGAGATCCATGGAGGTTTAGACATCCAGATGCAGGTTCGGATGTGACATCGATCCCAACGACCCAGGTTAAGTGTATTTCATATTTTTTTTCTCTCTTATTGATGTTATCCTAGGCATATGGATTTGAGTTATGTTTGAATAATTAGATTTTCGTTATTGTTAGGTTAGTTATGTATAAACCCATTGGGTATTGTGAAAAAATTATTTTAATACATTCATTGAATCGTTTATTTACAAACCTATTGTCAGAATTTCGATATAATACGTAATTGTTATGTTAAAATTCATGTGTAGCGACTAATGATTTGCAATCATTATGAATAATATGACTTAGGTTAAATGACGCATTATATGTGGTTATTACCTTGATTAATCGATTTTCTTAATTCTTAATGCTACTACCTAATTAAATCTAGAGATCGTATCCTAGGTTATTCGGTGATTAAGTTTAACTAACGATCGTATCTTGATTAAACAAAACTTAAGAGAAAACTCAGATTAATTATTAACCCACGATTAATAGTTGCTAGGAGAGGTTTGAGAACAACAAATCAATAAAATATGCTTAATTAGGGTGTAGGCCGAGATTAAACCAAAGAACCAGTCACTACCGAATTCCCCACTTTTATCATTTTTTGCATGTTTTCTTTAATTTGTTTTCATTAGATTACTTTTATTTTATTTTCTTATTTCAAAATCTAACCCCCCTCCTTTTCATAAACACTGATTAATTTCATTTCAATAACTTTATACACACTCTCTGTGGACTCACCACTGGTATAGTAGTAGTTTAGTTATTTTATTTTGATTAGCGTTACGACGCGCTGTCACTTAACCTAGTAGGCGTACATCCAATGGTCTACTGGCTCATCTCATCATAATCTCCCATCATTAGAAACGTAATTAAATGTATAAATATTGGTACAAGGTACCTCGATTTCTCAATGTTCACCTCGGTACTACTACAGTACCTAGCCATCGACACAGGATATCCCGGTACCACTCGGTACCTAGTCATCAGCACAAATCATCCCCAGGACTCAGGATGTCTCGATATCTGCTCCACGAATAGATACCTAACCACCACTCATTCATATCAACTCAACCTATCCATTTAAGACCATCGAAGTAGCCTATCCTAGGCAAGCCACCAATTCTCGATTTTCACCAATTATTCACAACTTATTATCCATTAGTCTTTATTTAATTAACATATTTCCCGTCAACTTAACAAGCAATACATCTCAGAAAACGTAACAAAATATAACAATGAAACACCTTAAACTACATTAATTATTTGATAATTAAAGTAAATATAATTCATGTATGTAAGTATTAATCATTAATTAAATTAATGACTAATTCAAAATATAATTTATTAATAACAAAACGGTACTTAATTTTAAAAGTAAAGTCCAAGGTTATTCTTACCTCGGTTTCAGACTCAACTAATTGACAGTCCAAATTACTCCTTAATCAGATCTTCGGACCTAAAATTTACAAACTTTTATTAGACTAATTTACGAAAAATTTCTAACTCAATTACAATTAATAATTCAACATTATTCTCTCTTCTAATTTATTCTTAATTATAAAAATAATATCCTTACTAACCTAACCCCCCGTAATTATTAAAATACCCTTAACTAATTAAAAGTCTCATTTTACCCTCAAGCATTTCATGTCCTTCTTGCAACTAAATTTCAAATTTACCCTTTGCTTTTCTACATTTCATATTCTGCTCCTATATGCAACTTTAATTTTCAAAAAATGTCATTGCCTTCACCCTCTCTTCATCTTCTCTCTACTCTTTTATTAATTTATCAGCCACATTTTCTCCCTTTTTTATTTCTTTATGCAACTTCAATTATTGTCCCAATCAACCACAACATGCAATCCAACCATAAACTAGCGTAGGATGATCAAAAACTATAAATAAAATGACATAATAGTTGCTATAATTTTTACCTAAGTGGAAGGCACTATAGGATTATCAACCTCCACAACTTCCCCCAATTTCTGCAAAACAAACAAAATTAGGAAACTTATAAGGAAAGAGTTACATGCAAATGAAAGAGTGTTTTTAGACACAATTACCAGCTGAAAATTTGAGAGAAAAGAGAAGATATACTAAGTTCCATGTTCTGAATTTCTTATATATGTTTAAAGGTTTGTAGGTTGAGTTGAGCTGTAGGTCAATTTATGTTAATGAATAGGCTTTACACAATCAACTAATGTTATTAAAGAAAAATAATCCAGTGCAAAACAATCGAAGAGTTGAAGAGAAAAATGGCTGCAATATAAGCAAGTAACTAATTCTTAAATTCAAACCAGTTAGGATTTATTATTTCATAATTTTTTTTGTTTTACTTAATTAATTAAACATAAAATGACCGGTAAAATGGATGAAAATTGTAAATTTAAACGTTTCAATATTTAATTACTACTTTTAAAATTCAAATTATAATTAAAAATTAGGTAAAATTTTGAATTTTTTATAATTAACCATTTTTTATATAATTAAAACTCCATTAAGGTTCAAAGTATAATGAGTACCGTTGTAATATCAAAAATTAAAGTAAAATAAAAATATATTTTTTATATAAAATATTAAGATGCAAATCTCACTTTTAGTAGATATAAATGAATTAAGGAAGTTTTCAAGAACGAAATGTCTAAAGATAAATATGTGAAATTTACGTTGCAGTTCACCAAAATCCTTACATGTCATAGATTAATGTCTTTTAAGTTAAAAAGAACTCCCGTAACAGTCAATTGCCGCTGGCAGGCATTATTCATGTTAATTCAGGTCTGTCGACTATTCGCTTGATGGCCAATAATCGGCAATTCAGCATCCACAAAAGGTCTCCTAGCCCAACTTATAGTCCAGCGATGTATTTCTAGTCCACTTAGCTAATTAACACCTCAGCTTAACCCAGGTGTAGCCTCTGGGAACAACCGTTTTCTGATAGACTTTTGAATTCATCAAGAAGCAATATTTGGGCTGTACTTGAATAGGCATAATTAAAAAGGCAAGCAATGAAATAGTTCGAGTTTATGGACAGTGTAATAGGAATTAAATGTACATGATTTACATTGGCTACTGCCCATGGATGGTGCAATTACTCGAGTTTTTAGGAATCACAGATCAAGTTGGTTGGCTCGCTTATAACATACATCGGTAATTCATATTTTGCACCTGCCAATTACAAAGGTCCGCAAATGATTAGAAAAGAGGGAATGAACGAATAACATGTTATACATAAGATGATAACCAAAGTTACAAGCCAAAATGTAAATTTGAGTGACAGTAACTCCTGGTTTTCTAGGGAAAATACTGTCTAACAAGCTCCATCATTTTCTATAGAATATTGGGCTTAAGCGGAAAACTTCCCCTAACGAACAATTGAAAAGGATTCTTTACCTCTCTCATCGTAGCATACTGTCAAATCAGCGTTCTGAACAATTACACCCGCACTGTCTACGATGGCTTGAGCAAGGGCTAGGTCAGCTTCAGCAGCAGCTCGAAGTGCATCCCAAATCTCTAATATCCAAAAAGATCATAATTGTATTAAGGATTTTCATATGAAACTCTCTACCATATTATCATTCAAATATTTTGTTCACAACTTTATGCCATTATTAGGATACAAATCACTTTATTGCTTTGACCACAAGGTTTGTATCTGTGCAGCAAAACCGTTATATCATTTTGATAATGTTAAAAGGATTGTTTCCAGAAGTTATACAAATTTACATAAACAAAAATATTTTAATAAAGCAATACAGCCTGTTACAGTCCCGTGATTGAGATCGAGTTACAGGCGATGAACTATGAAATCCTCCCGTAGATTCTGAGAGTGGGATTGTTTACATGGTTTTCTGACTTTATGACCTACGTTGAATGATAAGGAATGGGCTCGTTGGAAAGAGAGAACCCAAAGATCTCGTGAATTGAAACAGGGATAAAATTGTTCATTGCTTTCCATTCTCCATCATACAGTGATTCAAAGAAAAGGGCCGTAACTACTCCTTACAAACTAGGAACCCACTACTCTACGAGTACATGATCTGAACTAAAAGATAATTAACCCATTATCCATTTGACCACAACTTGACTCCTAACACAATTAAAATTGAAATTGCAATTAACAACTACGTAGACAAGTGACAATTGCGCAAGACGTAACAACCACCACCAAGTTCTCGCATTATGCTTCCATGCTGCCATGTTTGCAATAAACCAGCCCTTTGAAGGTGGGATCTTCATTTCTGCGCATAACATCACTGCCCCTATGAAAATCACGCTTGTCCTCAAGCGCAAATGAAGGAAAACAAGACTTGAGGGTTGCAACATCTTCCCAAGAAGCTTCCACATGGGACAAGCCTGCCCAGTGCACTAACACCTGGGGCTGATTTTTAAGCAAACGGTCATCAAGAATAACCTGGGGAAAGGAATGAATCTCAACCTTTGATAGTCGGTAAAGAGGGCCCAATAGGAACTGAGCTGCCATGGAAAGGCATGAGACAGGAGACATGAAATACTGGGTGCAATTTGGATGCGGAAGATAGATCGAGCTAATACGCCATAGCACCAATTTGAGCAAGAATACGAAAGGGGCATAATAGTGAGGAGAGAGCTTAGAATACCTCTTTGCAGCGAGACTAAGTTGGCGGTGAGGATGTAATTTAAGGAGGACCAAATCATCTGGTTGGAATTTAACTTCCCGATGTTTGGCATCATAAATAGCCTTCATGGAGTTATGAGCTTGCAGCAAGCGATCTCGGAGATCCTTTAAAACCAAATCCCATGCCTTTAATTCCTAGTCAACAGCCTCTAATTTCGCAACCACAAGACAATAAGAATGCATGGTGGGTGGTGGCCGCCCATAAACAACTTCAAAGGGTGTGGCTCCTAGTGATGAGTGAAAGCTTGGATTGCAACAGTATTCCACCCAAGGTACCCATTGGACCCAATGGCGAGGACGATCATTAGTAAAACAGCAGAGGTACATTTCAATTGTGTGGTTCACGATCTCAGTTTGACCGTCACTTTGAAGATGGTGCGCGGAATTGAATGCTAATTTGGTGCTGCTGAGTTGAAACAATTTCGTCCAAAAAGAGCTGGTAAAAGTAATGTCCCTATCACTGACAATTGATTCAGGTAGTCCATGAAGCTTGAAAATATGATCATAAAACAAACAGGCCACACTCATAACAATATAAGGGTGGGAAAGAGGAAGGAGATGGGCATATTTGGAGAAGCGATCCACGACAACCAATAAGACATTTTTGCCCTGTGACATCGGAAGGCCCTCAACAAAATCCATTGAGATATCGGACCAAACCTGTAAAACCGGAAGAGGTTGGAGAAGCCCTGCTAGTTGCAAGTGATCCAATTTATTTTGTTAGCAAGTGGGGCATTGCTGCTCAAATGTACGAACTGATGCCTTCATACCCTTCCAATAGAAGTCTTGGGCGATGCAATGAAGGGTTTTGTGATACCCTTCATGACTATTGTCATGCACAATAGCTAAAATAGATGCGATCAATGGAGAATCTTGCAACAAGTAAACCCGCTTCTTATAAAAAATCAGTCCATCCTTGTATTCCCACTGCCCAATAGCTTCATCCTAGCAAATCTTCTGTATGAGTTGCTGCAATTGTTCTGACTATTGTATTTCACTCCGAATAGAATCAAAAAAAGGCAAGTGCAGCATGGAAATCACAGCAAGATGAGATTGATCTTCTAACCAACGTGAGAGGGCATCTACCACCTTATTGTACTTGTCAGCACGATACTCAACTGTGAAATCAAACCCCAACAATTTACTCAACCAATGCTGCTGTGGGGAAGTGAGCATATGTTGGTCTAGCAGAAATTTGAGGTTATAGTGGTCAATTTGAATCAAAAAACGTCGTCCCCACAAATATGCTCGCCAATGACGTACTACCTTGACCAACCCAATCAACTCCTACTCATAAGCTAGAACACCCTTGTGTCAAGAAGGAAGTTGGTGGCTGAAGTAAGCAATCGGTTGGCCTTCTTGTTGAAGAATTGCGTCCATGCCTACATCCGAAGCGTCACACTCTAGCACAAACAATTTGGTGAAATCAGGAGGCACTAAGACAGGGGTATTAATCATGGCGGCCTCCTTCAACTGTTCAAAGGATTTGGAGGTTGCATTCATCCACTGAAATGAGTTTTTTCGCAACATTATTGTCAAGGGTGCTACGATGGACCCATAATCTTGTACAAATTTTTGGTAGTATCCTGTAAGCTCCAAGAATCCATGCAACCATTTTACTGCGCTAGGTCTAGGCCATTCAAGCATGGCCGCAATTTTACTCTGATCCACTACTACTCCTTTCTCCGAAATGATGTGTAAGGTAAGACACCTGTGCCTGGGCAACAAGACACCTGGACTTCTTGAGGTACAACTGATGAGTTCTCAAGAGCTCAAAGGTTGTCCACAGATGGATAAGATGTTCTTCCCATGATTTATTGTACACAAGGATGTCATCAAAAAATACTAGAATAAACTTGCATAAATGGAGCTGAAATACCCTATTCATCAAGGCTTGAAAAGTGTTTGGCGCATTAGTGAGACCAAACGACAATGACCAAAAACTCAAAATGGCCATGGTGGGTGCAGAATGCAATTTTCTCCACATTTGATAGGCACATTCAGATTTGATGATATCCCGAATGCAAGTCAAGTTTGGTGGAAAACTGTGCTCCGTGCAACTCTTCCAATAGCTCATCAATCACCAAAATGGGGAATTTATCTTTGACTGTCTTTAAGTTTAAGTCCCTATAATCTACACAAAATCTCTAAGTTTTATCAACCTTAGCAACAACTAGAACAAGGAAAGAATAAGCAGACTGACATGGCCTTATAATGTCGCACTCCAACATTTCTTGGCACTGCTTCTCAATTTCATCTTTCTGCGCATAGGGGTATCAGTAAGGGCGAACGACCACCAGACCGCTTTCTGGCTCCAGTATAATGCAGCAGTCGCAAACTTGAGCCGGTGGAAGGCTCTTAGGCTCTTGAAATACGAAATCAAATTCCTCTAGGAGTCTTTGCAAATTGGAATCCATATGGGACTCCAATTCAACGGTTTGAGTAATGGGTGTGTGATTAGGAGTATCTATTCCCCGTAATTCTGATACTCTTCCATTTTCTCTAAATGTCATCATTTTGTCCCTAAAATTCCATAAAATCAACCCCGAGGACTAAAGCAAATTGACTCCCAACACAAAATGATACTGCTACTTGAACTCCTCCCAAGAGATTCCAGGTCGGTTACCATCCAACTTAAGGAACCACACCTGAGCATCATCGTCCAAATGGTAAGACGAGATTTCAACTTTTTCATCTTCAGGTGTGCACTAGTGTCGAAAGTAATCACGACTTATTCACGCTAACGAGTCATTCTTTTCATCATAAATAGGAAATTCCAAGTGAGCATAGCGTGGTTGTTGTGGTCAACCCTCAATTCGGCTAAGATCTTATGTTTGTTCCAGTCGTCCTCGATTAACACTGCCAACATCACCTTGCTGCCCTTCAAAATGTGTGGCAGCCAATTCCCCATAGAATTCCTCAATACGATTGGAAAGGTGCTCATGCTCAATTGGATCCTTGGCGCTCCTCTTCATTCCTCTAACAATCCTCTTGGTACATTTTCATGAAGACTTGGAACTGTCTTTGCAGGTTAGTAGATGAATTGCCCATAACCCTTGGCTTTGATACCAATTTGTTGCGCTCCTGTGATTGAGATCGAGTTATAGGGTGATGGACTACGAAATCCTCCTCTAGATTCTGAGAGTGAGATTGTTTACATGGTTTTCTGCCTTTATGACCTACATTGAACAATAAGGAATGGGCTCGTTGGAAAGAGAGAACCTAAAGATCCCGTGAATTGAAACTGGGATAAAATTGTTCATTGCCTTCCATTCTCCATTATACAATGATTTAAAGAAAAGGATCGTAACTACTTCCTACAAACTAGGAAAACCCACTACTCTATGATTACATGATTTGAACTAAAAGATAATTAACCCATTATCCATTTGACCAGTGACCACAACTTGACTCTTAACACAATTGAAATTGAAATAGCAATTAACAACTACGTAGACAAGTGACAATTGCACAGCAATTGCACCACTAGAAGGCAAGTCATAACAACCACCATCGCATTATGCTTCAATGCTGCCACGTTTGCGATAAACCAGCCCTTTGAGAATGGGAACTTCATTTCTGCACATAACACAGTCACCAAAGCATACTACATGCCAACTTAAGACGTCACAAATTCCAACCTTTGCCAATAGGCTTTTTCCTGTAAAACTTCTAAAACTTTCTCCTTTCCATTCTTCGAGAAAGGAGGGTAGAGTTGTAGTTTCAACCAACAAGAACTTCCTTAAGCAAGTTCGCAAGGTAAGGTACCACTAGTCACCAACACTTCCAATGACCATATCCCATACTCGCACTTAAAAGATTCTCCATTGGCCATATCCCATACTCGCACTTAAAAGATTCTCCATTTTCCTAAGCTTGTAGTTGCTTATAATCTTTATAAATATTTCTTATTTTTTGCTATTGTGTCTAGTTTATTATTATTATTATTGTTATTATTATTATTATTATTATTATTATTATTATAAGAAATAAGAAGAAGAAGAAGAAGAAGAAGAAAATTAATAATAATAATAAGAAGAAGAAAATTAATAATAATAATAATAATAAGAAGAAGAAGAAGAAGAAGAAGAAAATTAATAATAATAACAACAAAAACAACAACTACAACAACAGTAACAACAATAACAACAACAACAACAACAACAACAACAATAACAACAACAACAACAATAACAACAATAACAACAACAACAATAATAATGAGGGAGAAAGGTTGTCTTTGCCTATTCCGCATTTCGTGGAATAGGTAAAGACAGGGTGGGAGGTATTCCTCAAAGTGCAGGAATAACTAAACCTGGGATTAGTTATTCTGTATGTTATTTTCTAACCAAACAAAAGAATAACTATTCATCGGAAATACATCAATAATAAAATAGCTATTTCACTCAACCAAACAAGCCATTAATACTTCTACACCCTACCAATCAGCTTATCCCCAAACAAAGAAAAGAGTTAGGAAAATGAAATCAGTTATTTGAACTTTTCCAAATCCATTATGTTTATGAGTTAATATGGATAAAAAGATGAACTAACATTTAACATGGTTAGCTCAATTAATGAAAATTAAACCTCATATGTTTCACTGATAGAAACTCAAGTTGTAATCAGAAATTATCTCAAAAGTCAATTTTTGGATAATTTACCCAAGAATTAATTTAGCATTTTACCTTTCCTTCCACCGTAATGAGGTGCAGTATCCCAAAACTCATCTCGCATTTGTGTAAGTTCAGACTTTGTCATAGGCTGAGAATGCTTCCATGGTTTTGGCTTTCTTATCTTCTTCCCACTTCCTGTCATGATCATAAGTTACAACTATTAATTTAAATCCATAAAATTCAGTGAAACACAATATCCAAAAAGGTGGTAAAGGTTACACTTCTATCTTCAGTTACACCCTTAAGCTATGATAAATTAACTCACAACTCTCCACTAAAGCTTTAAAAATAAGCAATAGTGATGCAGAATTTAAAACAAAAGTAGTAGTTAATTTTCCTTATTAGAAACGGAAGTTATTTCTATTTTAAATTTGTCATTAGTAGTTTAGGATTTAAGGCTATTAAAAAATAATAAGAATCCTTATTAAAAAAAAGGATTCTATTGTCCATTTGGAAGTTTGGTTAGTTCTTTTGTTCCATTAGACTTCCAGATATATATAATATGTTTCCATAGTTCCTAATATAAGATAATTTTTAAATGTGGAACTTTCCTCTTTTAAGAGCAACTTTTAGATATTTAAGTAGTAGTAATTCCTAAATTGTAGTAAGTGATTTCCTGGCACTTATTTGTGTGATTTTAATAATTTTGTCCATTTTAAATCGTAAGTATGATTCTTAGTTCTTGATACAAAAAGTAATCTTTTATTTCAAGTCTTTATTTGTTTTAATTTAACCCTAAATTGAAAGTTCCAACAGCCATAACTTTATAGTTTATACACGTTTATCAAATCCTTTTAAGTGTCCTCCATTCATCTTACATCAGTTTAGCATCAGAGTTTGCGTTTAGCAATGTTTCTAAGAAGTGGAAGAGCGCACAAAGGATTGAGCATTGGCCTAACAATGGTGACACATAGCATAAGGATGTGTAAGAGATTATTTAACGATTATGAGAGATATGAGCTTATTATGCGAATTCTGGAGAAGCTGGACAGCACTGAAGCGCAACTTCAATGATTCAAACTTCCTATAAGACAATACAGCCAACCCACACCAGATGCTTACTTGTAAGTTTGATAAAGAACAAAAAACCAACAAGCAAACATTGCAGCTGCTGTAAAGAGAATTGAAGCAACAAAACAGCAAACTTTAAAACGGAAAGCTAAAATCCTGAGCAGCCAATTGAAACACCAGAATAGGATGCCAAACAACAAGTGACGCAGCTGAAGAGAGTAACCAGAAAATACCTTCCAGAGCTTCTTGTGTCAAAATTTGATAATATTCTTGGTGTTGAGTGAACAACTAACCAAATAAATAACTAAATTGATGCAGATCCTATTGTAACGGGTGATAAAGGTGAACTAGATTTAAATGAAGACGCAAATTTTACAAAGCAATGAACAAAGGAAATGCTATGAGGACCTTAGGAAAGTCAAAATTCAGCAATAATGACAAGTTAATGCTTTCAACGACAAGAAGCAACAATATTTATGTTTTTGATGCCGATATGGGAGAGAAACATTGTTGTTTCATTATGAAAACATCTGTAAATACAATTTAAGAGGCACAAGAACATGAACTCTGTGAGCATTAACTTGAAGTTGGGGCCTCATTGAAAGGAACAACTAATGAAGGACCAATAGTTGTAGGTTGAAAACATCTAGTCGTCAAGGTAAACTCTCCTTAACTCAGGAAAAATGATGCAGAATTTACAGAATATTTAATTTTCCTTATTAAAAAGGAAGTTATTAAGTAGTTTAGGGTTTAAATCTATTATTATGAACGTTTATTTCGAAAGATTCTATATGTAATGCTTGGTATTGGCCACAAACAAAGCCAAAGGGATCATACTCTCTTCTTAAGACACTCGGCAGCAGGGAAACTTACAGTCTTGATAGTATATGTTGATGATATCATTGTGACAGGTGACGATGACAAAGAAATTCTAAAGATTAAGGCTAGACTTACGAAAAAATTTGAAATTAAAAAGCTTGGGAAACTCAAATATTTTCTAGGAGTTGAAGTGGCTCGGTCTAAAGGGGGCATATTTATTTCCCAACAGAAGTATATTTTAGATCTTCTACAAGAGACAAGAATGATGGGACGTAAGCTCATTGATACACCAATCGAAAAGAATCATTGGTTGAGTGAGGCAAGGGATGATGAAGCTGTTGATAAAGGAAGGTATCAAAAGCTAGATGGAAAACTAACATACTTGTCTCATACACATCCTAATATGCATATGCTATGAGCATGATAAGTCAATTCATGCATGATCCTAAGAAAGTTCATTTACAAGCTGCCTATAAAGTAATTCTACACCTGAAATCTAATTCTGAAAAAGGAATCATGTTTAGAAGAGGAGCAGAGTTAACTATAGAAGCCTACACAAATGCAGACTATGTTGGTTCACTATCAGATCGACCTGGCTATTGTACTTTGATTGGAGGAAACTTAGTGACTTATAGAAGCAAAAAACAAACAATTGTATCTAGATTAAGTGCAGAATCTGAATTTCGTACAATCGCTCAAGGAATTTGTGAACTCTTATGGATAAAGAAAATTTTAGAAGACTTGCAACTTAAATGGCATGGACCTATGAAGTTGTATTGCGAAAAGTCTGCTATAAGCATAGCATATAATCCAGTTCAACATGACAAAACAAAACATGTTAAGATAGACCGATACTTCATAAGGAAAAGATTGAAAGTGGACTGATTTGTACACCTTATGTTCCTACAAATAGTGCAGACATGCTCATAAAAGGACTGGATAGCTTAACTTTCTAGAACATTACTAGCGAGCTGGGAATGGAAAACATTTATTCTCCAGCTTTCCCAACTCGAGGGGAAGTGTTAGACAATCATATTAGAAGATTTGATATAGTTGTAAATAGCTGATTAATAGCTAAGAATCTAATTTACTAATTTAGGTTGATTGTAATCTTTCATTTATTTAGGCTGATTATAATTTTCTTAATGACTAGTGTGTAAGATTTAGTTTATTTTCTAAAATAGGACAAATGACTGCATGTATTAGTGTATTCAATATATGGAGAAATAAGAGAAGAATTTTAGTTTCTGTTCAGTCTCCTCATCTATCCATCTCTTTGTCTCTTCATCTAATCTTTGTTTGTCTTTGTCAGCACCGATTGTAATTAGAGAAATGAAATTTCAGCAATAAGAATTTGATAGGAAAAGGAGGTTTGGGAACATCTATAAAGGGTATATGCACAATGGAACAGTCGTAGCTATGAAAAGGCTCAAATATGGAAATGTCATTGGATGAGAGATCCAGTTTGAAACTGAAATTGAGATAATCAGCAATGCAACTTCTACATCTTTATGGCTTTTACAGGACAACGGTACTTTGATCTTACTAAAGATTGTCCTAATCAGGCAATGGATTCAATCAGAGTAAAAACTACTTGTTTTGAATATTAGCTTCTTAATTAGTTTATGACTACACAGAGTCAAGATTGGAAAACGATATATAGTTGAGTTTTTGATGCAAAAACACTTAAAAGTCTATCACAGAAATAAAAGAAGAAAGATTAGTCAATCACAAGCTTTAATTTGGTAGGATGAGAATTGGAAACTGAGTTGACATTAAATATATGGCTGAAATTTCTAATGTGTTAGGGTTCCTTATTAAGTTAAATATGTTATTCTATTTTAGATATGATATACTAGTTGTTTAGAACTTCTTGTATTAAAATATGATTTAAATTTGTTAGGAACTCTTTCCTACTAGAATAAGGAAAAAATTCTCTATAAATAAGTGTATTTTTAGCCCTTCAATGACAAACAATCCTGAATTTTTCTATAAACTTGAGTTTTCAACTAGAAAGTGTGATTCTTTCTTCTAAGAGTGATTCTTAGACCCTAGCAGCGATTCCTAGATTTCTACCTTCCATTCTGTGTTCCTTAATAAATTTCAGCCATATTAAACCTAAATTCCTGCCATATGAAACCTTGAAACCCTAAACCCAAATTTCCAACAATCAAATCCTAAAAACCCAACTATACCAAATCTGAAATTTCAACATTCTTAATTGAAATCTAGACCTAAAACTTGATATTTCAGCAGCCTAATATTAGTCAAATTATCTAATTTTGTGATTTTTAGCTGTTAGTTAATACTTCTTCTATTTGTTCTACATCAATTTGGTATCAAAGCTTTGTTTCACAATAGCAACAAGTAATGAAAAGGTGTATAGAACAATATTCAGCGTGCTAGAGCTAGATGAAATACTTCTAAATATTTCAAAAAAATTAATCATCGTTGATCCTCGTTCACAAGGTGCTCCAAAAACCAACTTACATGTAACAACTCTTATAAGAAAACATGCTTCACAAATTTTGGAGAGGATAGACAGCCTTTACATACACTCAAGTCAAAACTCTCAAAAAAAAATTTATGTGATACCAAAAGATGTTGGGCCCCGTTCCCGAAGCCCGACCTCGTGGGTCGAACCACATTCCCGAGACCCAACGATCCGAACCAAAGGCGAAAACGCTAGCGGAAACCTTATGGGGTTATTTCAACAACCCTAGACCGACAACGAAACCCGGCATTTGGGAGCAACAAAATAACAAAATAACAAAAATAGTAAAAATTCAACAAATCAGAGGTTGTCCGTTAAACGGACACACCTGTCCGTTCAACGGACACGAGTGGGCTAAATGCCCAAATCCCACCCGAGAGTGTCCGTTAAACGGACACGCTACAGACAAAAATCCCAAATTCACCCGAATGTTGTCCGTTGAGCGGAACCAACAACTTATAGTTAATGCTAAACATGAGAACATGGTAATAAGCAAAGGGACTGATATTGATTAACAGCACATAGCACAAGAGAAAATCTTTGCTGAAAAATTATGTACCAATTTCGATTCATCAAATTTAATTGGCACTACCTCAACGAAAGTTTTTGTTCTAGGTGGTGACACTGTTGGCAACTCTCTGTCAACTGATCAATTATAATAGTCAAGCCTATATGGAGATGATGTTCAAGTATTTCATGACATGGAAAGTTTGACAATGGGAAATGATCAAAGTGTTAAAGATGAAGAAAAACATAACCAAATGGATTATATGGCAAACTCTAAAGCTGAAACAACTGAACAACAAGTTCGAACACTTAAACATCAAGCTGAAATGCCTAAACTAGAGGTTTAAACACCTAAACAACAGGCTGAACAACAAATCAAAACACAAGGACAACAAGTTGAAACAACAACGCATGAGGCCGAAAGAATAGGACAGCAAGTTAATATAACAGAACAAGGGGCTGAAAAGATTAACCACGACTACTTGGGGTTCCAAAGCTTGTTAGTTCAAAACTTGATGATATCCTTAATTTTGTTAATGAAGATTATAATGTAGTAGGTGATGAAGGAGAAGTAAATTTGAGTGAAGATACGAAATTAATGTGACTGAAATTGTAAAGTCAAAATTCAAAAATGATGGCTAGTTAGTACACTTGACTACAAGAAGCAGCAATACGTATGTTCTTGATGCCTATAATGCAGAGAAGCCATGTGATTTCGCTACGAAACCATTTGAAAATATTGTTCAAGTCTTATCATGTTGTCCACACTGCTAAACTATTCTTCAAAAAGGTTATCCATCTTCGTGGATTACCTTTAGCCATCGTCTCTAATCGTGAAGTAAAGTTTGAGTTAATTTTGGAGAACTCTATAGAAAATATTGAACACTAAACTTCAATTTTCAAGTTCTTTCCATCCCAAAACTGACGGACAAACAGAGGTGGTAAATAAAAGCTTGGAAGACTTGTTAAGATGCTTGGTTTGAGACAATGTGAAAAATTAGGACCTAAGTCTTCCTATGATATAATTTGTAAATAACGGTTATATAAATAGGTCAACAAATAAGAGTCATTTGGAGGTAGTCTCAAGAGTTCAACCAAATAAACCCATTGATATAGTTCCTTTACCATAAACAACACAAGTTAGTATTGAAGCGAAAGGTTTTGTACAACACATCAAGGACATCTTTGATGAGGTACAATGAAAGATAATAACTAGCAACTTGTCTTATAAAGAACATGTTAATCAACATCATCGATTGGTGGAATTAAATGAAAGGGATATAGTGATGGCTAGGATTTGTCCAAAGCATTTTCCAAACGAGAAATATAACAAAATTCATTCACAGAGTGATGGATCTTATAAGATCATCAAAAAGATAAGTGATAATGATTATGTTTTGGAATTATCAAGTGACATGGGAATTAGTCATATCTTTAATGTTGTGGACTTAACTACTTATCATGGATATGATGATACGCAATCTCTTGCTAAGAATTCCAGTCATTCCCATCTTATAGAGGAGATAGACGATGTCCTTGATAAGCAAATTGTAGCCACAAGAGATAGAAGATATCAACAATTTCTTGTCAAATAGAAAGGAAGGCTAATTTCTAATAGTACTTCGATTTTAGAATTTGAATTTTAGAAGTTGAATCTAGACTAATATGATCAATATTTGTCACATTCTACGTCGAGGACAACTTCAAACAAGCTAGGAGGAATTGATGCAATAGAACCTAAAGTCTATAAAAGAATAAAAGAGGAAAGATTAATCAAACACAAGCTTTAATTTGGTGAAATAAGGGTTAGAAATTCAGTTGACATAAAAAATAAGGGTTAAAATTTAGATTGTTAGAATTTCTTATTAAATAGGAATTAGTAGTAAGTTAAACATCTTATTGTATTTTAGATATGCTATCATAATTGTTTAGGACATATAAAATTTTTATTAGAATATAATTTAAATTTTTTAGGTGACAAAATTTTAAGGAGGATTTTTTAATTAATTTCTGACTAATAGACATATATTAGCTTTATACACATGCTAACCCTAGTACAAAATAGGAAATAAATTTGCATAGATTTGTTGGATCCCATGACTTCTGGGATACTCTATCCTAATTTATGGACATAATTAGTACTAGATTTTATGGAAATAATCCCCAAGTTCTATTTTTTTACTTTTCCATGTCACAAGGTTTCTACCAAGAAAGGTGCATTATCCAGTGGTTAACCTTCTATCAACAACTGACCCAGCATAATCAACGTCTGTGTATACCTCAAGTGCTAAACCTCCATTCTTTTTTAACATAATACCTTTCCTTGGTGTTTCCTTGAGATATTTAACACTCGATAAGCTATTTGCAAATGGAGTTCCTTTGGATTATGTATGAATTGGCTAATCACACTAATTGCATATGCTATATCTAGTTGTGTGTGGGACAAATAAATGACTTTTCCTATTAGGCGTTGATATGCTCCCTTGTCCACTGCAGTAGCTTCCTCTGCTATTCCAAGTTTAATATTTGAATCTATTGGAGTACTTACTGGTTTGCATGTTGTTTTACATGTTGCATTGAGAAGATCTGTGATGTACTTTTGTTGAGAGATAAAAATGCCCTATTTAAAGAGAGCAACCTCAATCCCGAGAAAATATTTCAACCTCTATAGAACCTTGATCTCAAATTCTTTTGATAGACGTTGACTTAAGATCTCTTTCTCTTTGACATTATCTCCTGTCACAATTATGTCAACAACATATACCAAAAGAAATGTGAACCCCCTGTAGATGAGTGTTTAATGAATAATGTGTGATCCCCTTACCTTTGTTTGTATCCCATAGTCATCATAACTCTTGCAAATCTTCCAAACTATTCTTGTGATGGTTGTTTGAACCCATACAAGGCCTTCTTCAATCTACAAACAATATGAGCAGCTAATTTCTTTCCATACCTAGTGGAATCTCCATATAAATTTCTTCTTCTAGTTCTCCATGTAAAAATGCATTTTTCTCATCAAATTGTTGTAATTCCCAACTATAATTAGCTGCAAGCAACAAAAGAACTAAAAGTATTCAGCTTTGTAACTGGAGCAAAAGTCTCTAAATAATCAATTCCATAAGTTTGAGTATATCCCTTGGCTACCAACCTTGCCTTGTATCTTTCAATTGATCCACCTGCTCTACATTTAATTGTGTACACCCATTTACATCCCACAGGTTTCTTCCCAGTCGACAACTTCAAGTTTTATTTTTCTCCAATGCCACCATCTCCACATTCATTGCTTGTTTCCATTTCTAATTAGAGAAAGCTTCAGAAAAGGTGGTAGGAATGGTAATGGTATTCAGACTAATAAGAAAGGCTTTATGGGATGGTGAACAATTAAAAGACAAAATTTGCAAGAGGATATAAAGGTCTTTTTCTGCACTCTCTCATTCCTTTTCTAATAGCAATAGGAAAATCATAGTGATTATCACTCTCATAAAGTTCATTTTCATTCTGTAATAAAGGATTAGAAATTGTTATCTCATTCCTTTTTTTCAATATTTATTTCCTCCAATAAAGAAAATTTTCGCTTCATCATCGCCAACTTGGACATCCATCTTTTAGGATTATTAAAATTCTATTTCGTTTTCTGTTTAAAGGTGTAAATGTTGAACATTTTTATTATGAAGTGTGTGGACTTGCTAAACACAAGTGTAGATCATTTCCAACTAGTAATAAAAGAAGCTCTACTCCTTTTTATCTCATTCACAATGATATTTGGGGCCCTTCTCCTATTCCTAATATCTCTAGGGCAAGATGATTTGTCTCATTCATTAATGATTGTACTTATGTCACTTGGCTTTTTCTTCTCAAACGCAAATTTGAGGTTAGTACTGTTCTTCCAAACTTTTGTTCCATGCTTAAAAACCATTTTTGAGTCCACATCAAAAGGCTTTGGTCAAATAATGTTAGGGATTATTTTAATAAGAATAGGTACCTGATGGGTATTTAGGGTTGCTAATAAATGATCTCAACCTCTCAATCTCTTCATAGCTGAGATTGCTTGGCTCTTGTGGTACAACGTCACTGTTTTATGCTGCAACAACATAGACTTGGATGTTGCTCCTTGACTGCTCTCCTTTTTGTCCCCATTCTTTACTTGGAGGCTTTCTATGAAGCTTCCGACATTTTTCACACGTATAGCGTGCCTTCTTACAATAAGTGCATCACAAATTGTCAAGATTTTAAACCTTTGATTGACTAATCTTTCCAGTCTCAAAAGAGGATGCTCTTTCTATGTTTGTGGTTGATTTATTGCAATCACTAGCCACTATAGTTGAGCTGTCCATAACCTATGGTTCAGGCATGAGTGTTCTTCTCCTTTCCTCACTTCAAATTAGTACCACAACGTCATTAAACATGGTACTTTGTGGTTTTCCACAAATTTGGATCCTTGCTTGATCAAATTCAAGATTGAGTCCTACAAGAAAATCATAGACCCTATCGTGCTTAATGAAGTCTTTTACAATAGCTGCATCTTTAGGACATTTTGTTTGTACCACTCTATGGTGATCAAATTCTTGCCATAAAGATTTCAACTGGCTGGTATATTTAGTGACTACTGTATTTCCTTGTTTTGCAGTCATTGTCTTCACTGTAACTTCATATACTAGGGCTGCATCCCTAGCATTATAGTAGGTTTGATGAATTACATCCCAAATCTCCTTGGCAGTGTTTGAAAACATGCATGTATCACTAATTTCAGGAATCATAGAGTTCCACAATCATGTCATAATCATGGAGTCTTCTTGATCCCCATGTTTCAAACCAATGATCTTCTGGCTTAGGTTCAGTACCTATAATGTGACTAATCTTCCCTTTTCCTTTCAGCATTCTACGAACAAGTTGGGACCACTTTAGGTAATTTTTCCCATCTAATTTGTATGAAGCATCTATACTTTGGAGTTCTCCGGGTTGTTGAGAACGAACAGCCTCCTCTAATTGGGATGTAGTTGTTGTCTCTCTGCAACTTCTAACATCTCCAAGGACTAGAAAAACCTTTTGTTTAGGCAATTAAGGCCTTTCAAAGGAAGTAGAAATAACAAGCAATGAAGGCTGGCAAAAATACTCTATTTTGATATAAAGAAATAGGGTACAAGGAAAGGAATGACTAAACAACTGAAGATATTATTTACAAAACTATAGCATAACTAACGAATTCAACCCCAACAAGTTTTGCGTTCTTCTCAGAATAGTTGTGGCAATCATAAAGTAGCTTTATTTTCTTCTCCCGCTCTATATATGCTTTGGGATCATTCCTACCTTAGAAAGATGGAATATTCATCTTAATGCTCTCCACATTTCTATATAGGGCGTCTCATCTTCTATATTACTATTCATCTCTCTCTCTCTCTCTCTCTCAACTCCATACACCCTTTTTAAGTTCTCTTGCATGCATAACTAATGTCTTTGGTGGAAACCTACCACCATTAGCTCTAGACATCAAACTAGCTCCTTCCCCACTCAACCCATCATGCAAATCATTGATCACTTCAATTGGTGGTGCTCCCTTTTCCTCCGTTCATTTGGAACTCGTGGTACTTGCCCCCTTTACAATTCTACAATATGTTGGAACTGCCTTTACAAAGCAATCTTCACATTATTATAGATTGTACTCATTCATTTGAATTGACCTGCAATGTCTGCAAAATAAAGAATTGGTCTTACTTTTCCTCTAGGTATAGGAGCACCCTTATAGGAAGACACTGTAAACTTGATTTAGAGCCTTATTCTAACACTAAATGATGTGAACCCATCCGAGAATAAACTCTAGAGAATTCACGAATAAGATTAAAATCTCAGCAAAAATGATTAAATTAAACAATTGAGACCAATCCTTCAACTATAGATAACCATGAACGTAATATACAAAGGATTCGAAACGTCACAAAGAAGACGTTGATAAGTTTTGGGTTAAGTCAATGTAGAACAAGGATAAGAAGCACACTCACAATTGGGATAAAAAGGTAAAAACTCAAAAAAATTATATCATACAAATGAAACTTGTCCTCTTGATATACGATTACGAGCAGTACTTACTCAAATTGAATAACTAACTAATAATAGTACTTCTAAATTACTAATATTTCAATTAACAATTAAATTACTAATAATATTTTAAATTGAACTCTAGCATATTAACTTGACCAGAACTCTTAAATACTAATTGCGCTTGCAACAATCCCTAAATGAGTTGCAACTTAAAATTGGTACATAAAAAGATTTATAAATATAGAATATTGAATTTCGTGAATGAGGAAACCATCAACCTCATAACTTTGAGACCTGATTTACATGTAGAGATCATTTTATACATATAGAGATTGATTACCAAGATTTAAAACACAAACTATTCAGCAATAATGGCTTCTACATAATAACAAAACATTAAATGTTGATTGATGTCCTTTGTCCATCACAGGACCATTTTAGTCTTATCGTACTTCACATTCTAGTAAATGCCAATAAGGAGAAATAAAAAACATGCTTAGAGATTGTTTGGCCCAAATCTTTTTGCATATATAACTTCTAATTGTTGGTACGCAAGCAAATTTAGGTGACAACACTAATGTAAGATGAGGTACACTAAACGAGACTCCTTATCTCAAATGCTTTAGATGACATCTGCTTCTAGCATAATCATATGAACCAAGTCTTAACTATATAGTATAGAAAATACCTATAATCCCCATTTAATACAAAATGAGAGTTCAGGTATTAAAGTGTTAAAAAATAGAGATGGGGCTAATTTTGATAATTTGCATAAAATTACAAAATAAAAACATTAATTTTTCCAAGAAAATAAAGAATAAGGGTCTAGGAATCACAGTTCCTATTCTATGGATCCAATTCCATTGCTGAGTTCTTGGTGTCATAATCCCTACTTGTTTTCATTATATTAACTATAAGCCACCAATGCAATCCTTTGTCACTACGTGCACCCCAACCTCAATACGAAATATTAAACTTTACTAACCTAACATGTAAATTTACCATGAAATAGAATAAAAATCCTCACCGCTATGGATTTGTTTTCTTTAATCACCACTGTACTAAGAACATCACCACAATTGAAACAGTACATTTGCGATAACAGCACGATAAAGAGAGAAAAAAATAACTCCATGAACTCCAGCGCTCAACATCAGTTAACGGTTTCTTCTTTCCTAATTAGTGGAAGTGCGCGTTTTTGGGAATAATATTGTAAAAATGAGAAGAAGCAGAAAATCTAGTGCATTTGGTGTAACTATTTTTCCCGAGATTTCTGAGCACCCATACAATGAGTAGGCAAAGGAAACGAAATACAGAAAGAGAGAGAGACGATAGAGTGACCTCACCGTCACCTCTGGAACGTGACGATCCAGCACAACCCATTCTTCTTTCTTCTTCGTTATCCCCACTTTTCAATTCTCAAATATAGAACTTAGTCGGCGTAGAGTTCCCTCTATTTACGTTTTACACAATTAAGAGTCAAAAAGAAAGGAAAGGATGGTGAAACGACAAGTCAATGCAGTTTCTCTCCGGTTCTTATTTTAGCGGTGTCTTTTTTTTTAATTTTGTTTTTCAAATCCAGCAGAAAATTTTATTTGTTTAAGTTTTTAATTTTTTTTAATTTTTAAAAATTATGAAAATCGTAAAAAGTAATTTTTGTTTTCTATTTTTGTTTTTTCATAATCTGATTTACTATCATGTAGATATATATTATTTAATTATTTAATAAAAATATTGAATAATTTAATTCAACATTATATTTATAAATTTAATACATTAAAATTAATTATCAATAAACTTATGAATAATTTACTTTTATTTAATTTGTATGCTGTGACTATATGTTACACAGAACTCATCTATTTCTTTCACGTTTCTCTCATTCTCTGGTCACTTACCACTTGCATTGTTTCTGTGCCTGAAGTTGTTTCGGTCGTTACTTGCGGTTAACTATGACGTTTCAATGTTTTCGAGGGCAAGATCTCACCTTGCAGGACTACTCGTTTATCTATTTGCTATAAAAATAAAAAAGGTTCGTCGTTCTCTGCGTATATTCTACGCCTGGTTTTTCAGCAAAAGGTGTTGTAACAAGCTTGTTGTTTGCTGACATTGGAGGGCTGGTGGTTGATCTCCGGTGGCTAAAGGTTTTGTTGGGGTTCTTCTTACTAAATTACTAGATTGCGTCGTTGCGTTATCTTCTTGTCAGGACTTGAATGTCTCCTTGTCAGATCTTCCGTTTTGTGTAGCAACTAACTTGTGTAACAAGCAGTTTGTGTAGTTTGGCTTGAGCATAGGAAACGTTCACATTTCCTCCGGTGATCCTAGCTGCAGACAGTATCACTGTCGCCGGCACCAAGAGCATACGCCAACGGAGGGAGCAGCCGATTCTTGGCACATCACAAACTGAAAATTCGGCAGAGCATACTGACACCCTGTCACTTACACTATTGTAACGTATCTCTGCCATCTTTATTATTACACCATCGTTTTTTGAGATTTTGCCAATAATGATAGTATCTTTAATTTTTTTATATTACTGTTATCTGTTTATCAAGTCACATATGCATGTGGCCCTATTGAAAACAACTTCTCTATAATGTAGGAGTAAGGCTGCGTACTATCAGGGTCCCCCAGATCCTGCTTCATTGCGGGACTTCGGGATATGGTGATGATGATGATGATCATCATCATTAATTTGTATAATTAAATTATATATAATTAAAATTAAAATATATAAATATTCAAATAAAATTTGATTTAATAATTAAATTGCATTTCAAATAAATATTAATTTATAAATAAAATTTTACTTTTTAAACTATTTATTTTATGAAAATAACGTTATTTTGTTAACAATTAGTTAATAAATATTATATAAGAGATTAAATAAATTTATTTAATTAAAAATAACTTATCTTTAAGTTTTATTTAAAATGTTATTATTATCAATGATAAAAATATTAATGCATTAGCATTAACAACTAAACATGTTTTTGCTTTTATTTGAAAGAAAAACAGAAAAAAAATTGAAAACGGAAACTGAAAACTAAAAACTACAACAAAAAACTGAAGTAGAACTAAACGGTTCCAATAAAACTCATTTTGCTTTTGTTACTTAAAATAACAACCAACTTCTATTTTGCTCTTTTTTTTTTGGTGAGATATCAAAATTATCGATGATAAGTTTGATCAAAGGGTAAATAAAAGTATTAAAATTTATTTCAATTCTGTTCCAATTCATTTCATCTATATATTTGTGTAGGTTCTATATAAATATGTGGATGAAATGGATTAGAACAAAATTGAAACAACTTTTGTTTATAGAGATAAACCTTAGTCAAAATTAGAATAAACGGTAAATCAATAGTTATGGTGAGTTCAAAAGCCTCCTTTTTTTCACCTACGTTCAGAAGTTACATTAATATGACTATTTATTTTAATCTAGTTCAAAGAGGATAGATTACAAATATTATCATTTTTTAACTAAAATATCTCTTATCATAAAATGTACATGTCTCTAAGCTATATTTTTAATTCATGCTTTGCTACGTCTTACTAAAGATAAAGAATCAAAATTATACGTAAATTAGATTTATTACTAAAATTTTAAAATAATTATAATATATATATATATATAGTTTAAACCAATTACAATTTTAGTTATTTACTTGTAAATTAAGGTCAGTGGTTCAGCCGGATTCTGCTGAGGTTGAACGTCGTTGTTTTGATCCATGGTCTGCACGATTTTGGCTGTGGGATTCTTGTGAAACAGATAACGACGGGCCAGGGGTTGATTCCCGGGAAGCCCCTCCGATGCTCAAGTTAGTATTTTTGAGAGGTTTTGGTAGCTGAGAATATGGAAGAACAGTTAGGGTTACAGTCTCATACCTCAATCCGGTGGAAATAATACCTTATATATGTTGTAGATGCTAGGTTTACGTAGATCTTTGTGTTTGCATGAGAGTCTAACATCTGATGGGCTGGACGGGCCATAGACATGCAGAGATGGGCCTAGGCCGAGCACAGCCGACCCAACCATAAGCCCCCTACTCCTCGAGTCTGAGCCAAGGGAAGGGTCGAAGGAGTATATAAGTAG
>JAOSBP010030324.1:0-26725 GCA_027563825.1 Erythroxylum mucronatum | reverse complement strand
TCGTGCTAGAGAAGAAACGGAAGCCGTTATCTCTTTCCGGGATTCGAACCTGGAGCCCTGTCGACTTTGGGTAGGTGGCTCTGCCGTTACACCATCCTACCCGGGCTGACAGTTCGTACGAATCTATAGTCTATATACCTAAAACCTGTCCATAGCACAGCAAGAGAGGAGTCGGACCATATACTTTATATGGACTTTGATGATAGTCCCTGATATATATTTTATCTTTGGAGAGGTACGGGTGTAACCATCTTCGCCATCACGTACATACAACTGAACTGGGTACGTGGCTCACGACAATCGATGTTTGCGCCCTACATCATAAGCATCCCAATTCGACGCCCATTCTGTGCCCTAAATCCTATCACGCATCTTCTCTAATTGTCTGCCGTTGAGTAGTTTTCCGAGTTACCCATGTTTCTCACCTGGTTGGTATCGCAATATCGAGTGGTAAGAGAAGTCTCTACACAAAAGACGCATCCGTCTAAGTATCACCATTGTGGTACTTTGGAACCTCCCGTCGGATCTGTTTTGCGGCCGCATCCTCGCCCTGACCGTACGCAGTGTTTTCGGAAGGCTTCGGAAATCTGAGCAGAAGGTTCGGTATCCTTATGTTTGGCACGGGTCCCATGAAGATAAGTTCCAAGTAGAAAGTCTGTACACAAACAAGTTGTAATAGTACATTTGCTCATGGAGCGGTACTTGAGGATGTGATGTACGACACAGATGAAGTTGATCAAAAAGATAGCACGAGACGGTAAGATGTAACACGACGAAACAATTCGGCATTATCAACCGGTACTCTATCTTCGCGTCCAACACGATTCAGGAAAATGACTTCCGAAATCTGCAGTCATCGCCCCGGGTAGTTGTAACAACTCCTAAATATGAATGTCTGCCCCTACCGACCGCCTTTTGACACCAAATCCATTTTGCCACGAACTTACCATCCAGACCCCCATCCTCCGAACCGCAGAGGCCCGAGATCTATTTCCCCAAGCGATACCGTCCGGCGATGCGACAAAATTCTCGGGACTCTGTGGAGCGTGTGGAAGTGGCGGAATTGGTAAGAGCGCAGAAACGCAACCGAAGTAAGGTCTCACCTGCCAAGGAGCTCTCTAAAAACTTGCTTGTGCAGTCGATGCGATTCAAGTACAAGTCGGCGTAGTGATCTTGTAGAGTCTGCGATATGCAGTCAGTCGAATGATGCAAGTAATCTCGGCTGCGTAGATCACACCAAAAGTATCTCCCACGGCTCATGATGCTAAAGCTATGTCGGAGATTGGTCTGAAATGGTCATGTTGATTAGCTGACCGGTGCTCTGCGACAAAGAGGTGTAACGTCATCTGAGAATTGGGAAAGAGCGCTTTAATTGATGACCATGCGTTTGGTGCTCTCTTTGTTGCAATGGCTTCGTCAAGATTGCGTCAGAGCAGATGGATACTGTCCGGTGAGTTGAAGCGTTGGATTGTTTCCGGACGACGATTCTTCAGATCTTGCGATACGGCCGTCGCAGTCACTGGGCAGCTGAAGTGGTGATTTGACTGAGCAACTCAAAGTTGCCAGAGATATTGTCAGCGGTACGCTCGACGTATAATTGTTCAAAAGTCCCACATGACCAGATATTCCGAAGATTCATTCACAGCAACAACATTCTTTGTGATCTCACAGTGAAGCGCAAGGCTCCTTGTCTTTGAAATTTCGCATCAAATGCAAACCACAATGAATCTTCGCAAGTGGTATCTATCGGCACGACTCTGATATGTGTCGGAGAAACTTTATCTGAAGGCTCGGAACTGACGAATATTGATTGAAACTGGTTTGGCTCAAGACGAGCATCAGTCACGTTTGGATGAAAGAGTTTGACAAAGCTGTGTCATTTTCTGTTTCTGTCAACTGGAGCAAAGCTCCCTATCTCAGCAGGTGACAAAGAAGTCGCGGAGCATCAGTCCACAAATATCAGCCATCACCTGCAAGGTCGTCGTCGACCTCCACGAACCACAAGTCGAGGAAATCGCGAAGCTTGGCATCCATCTCCGCGACCGCAGCCTCCTTGCCCTCAGTGATCATGTATGTAATCCACTTCTCCTTTGCTCCGAAGTCGAGCACAGCATCGACATCTTCAGGGAAGTCCAGGGTTTTCACAAGCACCGTGATTCCCAACTCCTTCTCGATGGCGATGAACTCTGCCTGCATCCATCCGACCAACATCTCGATCTGTCCAACAGGTGTGACGCCCTCAGCTGCGGGCAGAATCTCCGGCAAAGTGTTGCGAGGGTTCTTTTTCCCGCCCCAGTTCGCCTGCTTCTCACCCTTCAACATCCCGACAAGCTGCTTGAAAACGAACCCCAACGTACGGACGATGACGATGTGAGTGGCGAGGAGGTATACGGTCGTCTCGCGGTCGAGCATGGCGGGTCCGAACATGTTGAGCATATCATCGTCCTCGCTTTCGCCGCAGATGGCCGACTCGCCCTGTCCCGAGCCGTCCGGATCTTCGTCTCCAGCTTCAACTGGACCCACCCCGGTCCCCTTCCCTTTACCCTTGCCCTCGTGATCCCCAGCTCCTCCCTCACCCTCGATGCCGGAAGCTCCCTCCATCGTCACCCCAGCATCACTCCCGGACATCCACTCGACCTGCATCTCCCCTCCCGCATCCGCGACTGCCTGACGTTTCGCCGCGAAAATCACCCCGCGGAAAGCTCGCATGTTCTTGATCAACACCTCGATCGGGTTTCCCTGCTTCCCCGGCTCCTGCGGAACGGCGCATCTCATCGCGTGCTTGAGCTGGAGCGTGGCGGAGAAGTCCGAGCTTCGCTCGAGGAGCTGGTGGAGGTTCTTCACGACGATGAGGTACACCGTCTTGAGAGAACGGGAGGCGGTGGACTCCGGGACGATGCGGATGACGGGTTCGTCGCGGTCGAAGAACTCGTCGTCCGGTCCGGTGGAGGGCCAGCTCATGTAGATCTTGTTTGGGTCGTGCAAGATCGATGAATTTGCGGATTCGGTCACGTGTGGGTGGTCGATACGGTAAAGTTTCCCGTCTAGGTAGGTGAAGCCGGCGTGAAGGATCTTGCTTTCCTTCTTCATGTTCGCCGCGTTGACGTCGATGGGATCGCCTGTGGGGTAGATGCTTGGAGCTGAGATGGGGAATGGGTCTTTGAGGATCACCCAGTGATGGGGGTGAATCGTCTCTGGTGTTGGTACTGGTGGTGAAGGAATTTTAGGCCAGGGCAAATTTCGGAGATATTGAGCAGCTTGGGTGAACGAACCTGCGGTCGACGCCGACTCGAATAATCCCACGATCGGGGTTGAACGAGTCTTAGACCGATTGTCTTTCAACGAAGCTTCGGAGAAAAGTTCTTCGACCTCAGCGGTTGGCGTGCTTGGGCGCAAAGAAATCAGGTTGTACTGCTCCGTTGACGAAGGCAACGAAAGCTTGGCATCGAAACGCTGTTGTTCGGCGGTATCCTCGTGCTCGGAGTCGTCCTGGGAGGACGTGGAAACAGCTGCAATACGACAGTCCACATCGTTCTCATCACAGGACTTGCATGCCGACAAGAGGAAGACGTCTCCCTTCGTTAGGGGCCTATCGCAGTCTTTTCCCAATGATCTACAACGATCACAAGAACGCCTGAGAGGTCTCATGTCGTATGGTCGTTGATGACTGATTGGAAGATGACGCCAAACTGATTTTCTCGCTTTCGTAAGTAGTAGTTCCATGTTCTGAGTTGTCTATCAAAGCGAACAGCGTAACCAACCGTCACAATAGCAACGAAAAAGTTAAGGAATGAGCAGACAACAAAGCAAATGGCTGCCAAACTATCGTACAAAGGACCAGGATGTAGGTGTTTGACTGTGTATTGGGATGTGCTGTTGTTGATGCTTGGGATGTTGGATCCTGGTCAGGCAACTCTGTAGTTCGAAAACATCATCACGTGACTACTGTCTGTGTGGCTATGCCAAGGAAACAAAGCTCTGTCAACGATATTGAACGATGTTCCGTGGACAGTTCTGGTGACGGGAGGTTATTTTCTCCTTACACCGAGACAAAGCCTTGACTCTCTACCTTTCATTCATAACGCGTCACGGCGTCACTGCGAGTAAGTAACTGACTTGGACAAGTAACCAGACCTGATAACAATCGATTCAACAGACATCTGCGCATTCTTATCTGCAATTTCACTAAGACATCGATGTCCATTACTTCCATAAAGTTCCTCAGTGACGACGAGCAACCAAGCAAGGAACCACACAATCAAGGATTGGCTCTCTTCCGAACCATATCGCATCATCATTGGCATAACTCGGTCGCGACTAAGAGCCCAAAGCAACTCTGGGGGTCTACGCATACTTTGGGAGTTTCCATACCATGCCCGAGGGCGTACCTCAAGTCGTGGAACGTATCCACTTGACGCGGACAAGGCGAAGCACATTTTCAAAGACATACCATCATAGTCCTCGCCAGGATATTTGAGTGCGGGGCTGTATCATCATGCCCTGTTTTCGACGAATACGGCTGATGATGGCCTCACAAGTTTTTGATCACAATTACCTGCAAGGTTTATCTTCCCATCATGCCTTGCGACTTAGGAAGTCTCAAACAGCTGTAACCTCAACAAGGAAGTAACTTGGAAATGTAGAGGCCAAGGCTGATCCTTTTCTATTTCGACAAGGATTCGCTCCTTTGACCCCCAATTGGAACTCGCAGTAGGCCTCATCTCGAATTTTTCTGTATCTTGCACGCCCAATTGCTTTGTCCCCACATCCAATCTTGGACACATGGGTAAAACACCAGATCCATCACCGTCTCTTGACAGAGTTCTGGGGATGTGATCGCTGGGTTAATTCGAATGCCGGAGAAAAGGAAGCCGCTGTATGTGCTGATGCCGTGCCACGCTTGGCATGTGAGGGACCTGGAGCTAGATGTAGATTACAATGGGTGTTATCGGCTTCGTACCACGCACGAAATGTCGACAGCGCAATTTTTTGCCCTGAAGATAGATGTCAACGGCCTGCTCATGTTTGCGGGATGCGGAAGAAAAGTTATTCGTTGTGTCGTAATGACGATCCCCCACTCAAAAATGTCAAGGGCCGTAAGTCAAGAGCATCTGAGTCTAAGTGTGGGAGCGGTTGCTCCAGCGGTATCACAATCGAGAAAATGATCGTCGTTACCTCATGACCCCGTGATCAAGTGGCGATGGAACTTGGGTGGAATGTTCCTTGAACCCGGGGGCGCGAACCCCCAAGCGCTATGAGAAACTTGATCTTTAACTTTCTCGCGGAGTGCCAATCAACGAGCGAGCGCATTCGAGCATCAAGACTCCTCATGTACAATGTGGAGGACACCCATTAGTGTACCAGTCATTATGCTCGATTGCGATTGACCGACGAGGGGCCTGTGCTATAGGGTGAGCAGAGTGACGTCGTGTGACTCCGACCGTAGCCTTGGCGATTCAAGATGGGCGCAAGGACTCATGTGCATTCTGTCGTGATGATATACGTTGGGACAGCTATCTCCTTGACAGCTTGGCGAGCCCCGACGGTGCTTTGCGACGATGCTAGTCAGGTCTTTCAGATTCGTAAGGCTACAACCCATGCCTTGACTCTAAATTCTTTGAGAACAAGGGAGAGCACCTCCTCCGTCGCCCGGAAACGTCGTATCGATGAATTCACCGTGAGCAAGACACAGTTTAAGATTCTTTGAAACTGGCTTCAAACGGCTCTTCGCCCAGGATCGTGCGGTGATGCTTGCATTTTCAACATCGAGGGCTCGAACATCCTTGTTAGTAGTCAATCGACATCACAACTAACTTTCATCATCAGCAAGGCAAGCGCCGCTTAACATCAGTTACTGTCCTCACAACTTGGTGTTTTTATGGAAATCAGGCCAACCTTTGTCTGTCTGCTCTGATGGAAGTGAAGTTGGATTTGTTCAATTCCGGCTCTTGGCAGAGTAGTTTCCGTATCCCTTCTTGATACTCAGAGTCCGAAAACACAACGATATTGTCCTGTTGAATAGGTTGGCGAAAGTTTTTCAACGACATTGCGTACTGCTCAACCGCCAACGCACCGTTGATTGGTCGATCGTGCGGCGAAGCATACTTCTCAGGTCGAGGGACGAGGTGAGTCATGAGTCCGAGGGGGCAGTAAAGGAGCTGTATCCACGGAATAGCAACATACGCACCTCTTGAATACTTGGACCCTCAATGTGTCTCAAGATTTTCAGTTTGACACCTCAGTCCATCGTAAGACGCTGCTGCTCGGGGCAATGCAACTTCCAATCTACCTGACGCTTTGAAATATCCCAGGCGGCCATTCTCCCTGCCGCTATCACGCAATCTGACTTTGTTTGAACGTGTTTCTTACGAGTCGAAGGGTGCGCCGGCCGTTTGTCGTAATCGTATCAGATCAATTGCGAGCAAAACAAAGGAAGTTTTCGGTTGCGTATATGGAAATGCCTGACCAGAGAACTGTTCGACTGCTCAAAAGTGACAATGAGATCAACATTACTTTATGTTGAAACTGGAGATCCTTTGTTTCGCGCTGATGTTTCCCATAGACATCTGTACCGTCAAAGCCAATCACGGAAAACACCGGACAACGGACGTGGTACCATACCTCATTTTCGGCTCAAACGACACCAATCGCAATACGATGTCGCTCATTCGAAGCTCAGGCTTGAGCGATTTCATTCAGCTTACCAAGGAACTTGCAACACTGCTGCACACTGACCCGACGGTCGACCCAAATCACAGCATGTACACCGCGAACGTGACGCGATCCCACTGGTCTCATTACTCGTTCAAGAAAGAGCTGAGGGTTCGTCCTACGGAACTTCAAACTTGCGTGTTCCTTCAACCGCATCCTCCCGTTATCGAACGCCCAGATTGACAACGCTTGATACCCAACCTTCATACTGATCTGGCGCAAATCTGACATATAATGCTGCTGGCTCACAGGGGTTTCGCTACAAGACACTTGGAAAATTGATAAGTAAGAGATGGAAGAAAAAACGTACAAGCTCGTTGCACGGGGATCATATAGACGATATTGGTGGATGTATCTGAGAGTAACGACGATACGTCTCGTCTTATAGTGAATACAATAGTCATGCGTGTCATCTGAGGTTTTGTCTACTGTGATACGCAGGGACAGTGTGAGGAGCTGCTCTATCAACTTTGATATTAAACAAGTCATTACAATAGACACTTCAGGTGGATTTGGGCGAGTCACCTAAGTGTAAGTAGTGAAGTAGGCCGAGAGATACAATCGCAATATGCAGCTTTCTGTAGACCGTCGAGATTGTGGGCACCTCCATCTCTGGTATCTATCGCGTTGTGACGACGATTCCAGTAGAGAAGACAAGAGACGTATTGCCTCATCTCCATTGTCTAGATATTGTATCTTTTCCATGCCTGATTGGTCGACTTGCGTGTGTTTGATCGCATTGCACTTGTACTCTCGATATGCATGCTTGCTCCACTTATTTCAACGCAGCGAAGATGTAGATCGAGCAGAACACGGACGATTCATGCCTTAGTTACCATATTTAGTGGGTTGTTTGTAGAAACAACAACACGAACGAGATCTAATATAAAGTACTAAGGTGGAGCGGCGAGTACCCAGTCTACCGCGGTAACACATCACATTTGAGGGACTCGCACGGTTTAAACTGATTTGAAACATGAAGTAGAGACTGCCAACCAACTCAGTTGGGTGCTTATGATGTGGGCCGAAATTTTATCAAAATGTAATTATGCAAGGATCGTCTCAGTTGGCACCGTGCATCTCACTCGCTATCCCGTGCTAGGCTCCATCGCAATGGGCTTTCGATTCAGTCCAACTCGTAATAGGGTATCCAGTTGCAAGGCTGCTCCGCACGATCATAACCGGTGGGGGTGCTTGTATCAAACCACGCAAGATCGTCGCCATCGTTCAGCTCTTGATCGAGATCACCTGAATCATCATGATCGCTTTCCGGCAAATAATCGTCGTAATTGCATTCAATGCAGTCAAAATCTTCCTCAAACTTCGTACGCTCGACGTTCTCTTCGACGGTTGTGGCGTCCTTCTCGATTCGAAACCATCCGTGATCCTGGACGGCATCATCGTCAGGCGAGTCATCTTGGCCCAGAGCGAAGAACACATAGGCCCCAGAACATAGAGAGGACAGAGTGTTGATCTGATCGAACCTTCGGAGAACAAGGTCGCCTACCGTTTGAATATACTGCCAATGGTATGTGAACGTGGGACAATCGAGGGTAACCATGTAGTCTCCGCCAACCATCAACCCGACCGGTACGCTGTCGTTCAGCATAGGCATAGTCTTGGTAAGTTGCCTCAAGTCATCGTCTTGACAACTATCCATTACGCAACTGGCTTTGATACACATGTGAAAACTTTTGAGTCGTAGTCCGGCAACAAGTTGGCGGAAATTTCCGTAGTCACGATCGACAACGGCGCACGATTCTTTCATCAGTCTAAGGAAGGCTTCTGGTGCATCTCCCAAGACATCGATCTCCGGGCCTCCGTCAAAATAAGCTCTGTGCAGATGCGGGTATCTGGTAAATTGGAGGCACAGTTCCACATGGCGCAAAGTTGTGGGTATTGTCTGTCCGAGTTTCAAGAAGTGACCGAACCCCAAAATCCCATTAAACTGCAGCCTGCAGGAACTCGTAAAACAATCTTTGACTTCTTGGTTGACCTGCTTGTTCACACAAAAGATGGATCGAGGTCGCGATTCGGCCTGTGACTTGAGTCTCCTACGTAATCCGCATCTCACCAGATTTTCTCGCTTGCAATACACAAATGTCGGTGGGAGTACAAGCTTGTAGATCAAGCAACGTAACTCGACTGGTAGTTTCAGGAACATGCATGTGTCGTAGATATTGAATCGAGGTGCATCATCGGTTGCAGGAACATCCATGTTGCTAGAGATTGTTCTTGACAACGATAGAGGGTGGATTAGGTGGATGGAATACAGAGGTGGGTGACGAATGAGGCCCAGCCGACAGACCAGGCAGATATCAATTCTACGGGAAAGCGGAGCTTGCCGAGCCGCAGTCAAGTCATTTGTCATGTGACGATATATTGTTCATGTACAGCCGAAGAGGCGCGCCGATGCTATGGTACTGATCCTGACGAGGAATTTGCTGCGATAATCACAAAGTACATCCGGCCTCGGCGAAGCATGTGCCAGAATCTTGAAGCTTATGAGATGAGGAAAATCAGAGTGAGGATGATACAAATTTATTGACTGAGCCGAATGAGTGACAGCAAGAAATGCATGGAATCCTTGCTTGAAGATGTTACTGATACAACGTAAAAGAGAGTGAATCGAAGAATCGCGAGACAACCTCCAATTTGCTCGAGAGAGGTATTGAATTGCCAAGGCGGTATTTACTGCCTGCTGTATGTTGCGCACTGTATCATGGAGTGACTGCTTCATTCTATCAAACGTGGTAGGTTTGTCATGATTCAATCAGTTGAACTAGCACTCGACGAATTTTCGAAGTCACTCCACACGTAGCAATCGCGCCATCCTTCAAGAAGCTCTGACAGACGTTCAAGACTGAATGGCAGACCTTGAACGTGATCATATGGGAAACGTGCGGCCTCGTAGGGGCCATTGTAGTCTTGCTCCTAAGCCGTCACGAAGATTGTGCAACGATACCTGACGATGCTCTCGACCCTCACAAATTCGATAAACTCGGAAACGAGTGTATAGTCCATCCCTGGCACATGGACTATAAGCGTTAGCCCTTTCAGATGCAACCCCAGTAGATGTTGTTGGACGGTTTGATAACAACTCATTTCTTTCGGCACAGGAGGAAAACGAGCGCTGGACGCAAGGCAGTGTAAGAAGGCCAGCGGCTCTTGCCTTGATGGAACTCGCAAGCGATTTCGCCTGCTGGATATGACAACGGGCGATAAATGATGTCAAGTTTGATGCGTTGGATTTTTCGACTGATATGTGCGTTCCGTTCAGACCTGAAGGCTGACAACATGGGGACATTTTTGAAAGTGAACTCAGCATTCTGCAAGACCCGGTTGGTTACGTCATCTGTGATCTGGCCGTTGACCAAGAGGAGATTGATCAAGTTCGAATGGCATGTCATCTCATCCCCCCAGACGTAGATCCATCGTTCAAGGGCAAGATCGTAGATGATGTGACGGAGCTCGAGAGGGAGCTCGAGAAAATTACAGCCTGTACTCTGCCGAACCGTGGCAACTGGAGGTAAGGGTCGGCCATAGTTGCCGACCTTGAGTAATTGCAGGAGTTCCAAGCTTGCGGAGGAAGCCATAGCTATTTTCTGATCTGTTGTCGTGAAGATCAAGGTGGATACGTGCAAAGTGTATCCAAACGAAAGACCATCAAAAAAACCCACGCAATCAAGGTCGTCGGCTGATTTATAGTTTTCGACTGGGGTTGCGCCTGGTCTCCCAGGGTTGAGCATTAGTCATGAAGTGTAGAGAATTGAAAGAGGATGCTGTCTGAGGCTGAAGATAAACCTACTACAAGTGAATAACGTATCACTCCAGCTACACACCTTACGCGTTCCCCTGAGCGCAAACCGCTTCATTGCTCTTTCCTGTTTTCCCCGTGCTTCATCAACTAGAGTCTGCGAATGGGTAAGCGATGGCCAAACATCCTTGTCGCTCAGATCCTCGTCCGTTTCTATCTTCATGACCCTGGCCCCCGTCCAAGCACTCAGATTGACACCGGAAAGCAAAGTCACTCAGCCTGACGTAACTCATCTCATCCTTCCCTAGACGGATCGTGTTTCATCCCGCCGCTTATATCCACGCCCCGGCCATATTGGACATACACAATTAGCGATGCATGTGACGATTACAGGCTGGACAGAACGGGCTATGGCTCGGATCGAGGCAAGAAGGACGGATTCTTGAGTGTTGTACAGGGTTGAAGCTTTGCATGTGAAGTGATGCGATGGTATACAATGGCATTTTCCATTAATTTTCGTTCGACTAGGCGTGTGTGCGCCATGAACTACTTGAGGGCTTCGATCGTGATCTCGCGGAGGCGTGGTATACCCAGATTCCGTAACGCGCGATATGCTAGACACTGCTTCAGTGTCTATCTAGGTATGGATTCGTTGGCGAGCAACAGTGATATCGGTCCCGATACCGCCGACTACACTCGGACGAGTCTGGGAAATCGGATCGGAGCGGTTAGCCGAAGATGATTCGTCACATAGAATATCTCGAGTGGTGGTCCCAGGAGTGGACGTCTGCAAGATGGAAATCACTGTTCTCCATTCACGAGGTGGAATGAGAGCCTTTATCGACGTTGCTCACGCAAGAGTTTGAGAAAGGAACAGCTACTACCAATTTCGACAGTGAGCCGATGTTATTCGAGGAGACGAACCCTCGTGGAACGACTGATGGAACATGTTGCCTGTATGGACAAGGTATTATGAAAGATGTCTCTTATGACCGCATGCCATTCAAGAGGGATGAAACTTGAACAAAAAGCAGGGTCCGGGATGTAGTGCTGGGATGGGCAACTGCACATATGCGGTTTCAAGTAACGGATGCATTCAAATCGGACACTGATGTTTCTCGCCCGGGTCTGTCTATACGATTATCCCAGAGCTTCCACCAGCGAACAAGCCACCATCGCCTTTTTCCCTGTAGTATTCCAAGCGACTCAAGGGAGTCAATCCGTTTGCGCCATTGGAGAATTCATACATCAGTCTCTTCGTCTTTCCGTAGATAATGACAGTGTAAATGCCACAGTCGGTGAGACCTACTGGGAGGAAAGTTCTCAGCTCTGAGAGATGTTCAGCCCATTGGTACATGTAATCGTCGTTGCAGCTGTGCCGTTCGGCAGTCGAAAGTGCAGTACCTGCGAAGGCACAATAGGGCAACTTGGCGAAGATACGGATGGTGAAACGCCGCAGAGCCATCTTTTCGGCATTCCGAACGAAAGTTAGGCAGACTGGTTGGACGGCTCGAGAAACCACGCCGCAGATCTTGGTTGTTTCGGAATCCGGAAAAACTTGTTTTCGCATGAACCATGTGTGGAAACTCTTGATCATGTCAACCGAATGAAGATTACCAACTCGATTGAAGTCCACAGTTACTTGCGTGATCCCTTTCATGAGTCGATTTCTGTCATAGCCCCTCACAACAGCACCGGTGAAGGCATTGCTGGAAGGATATATAATCTTGCAGCTTTTTGAAAACCACTCGTAGATCTCGTCCCTGAGCTGTCTGTTTACCTGGAGAAGTGCGAACTCGTTCTCGGTCAACGGCGTGGAATAGATCCGGTGGGTCTGAATGAGCAGACCAAAGATGACATGGCGGACCTCCAGTGGAAGTTTCAGGATAGGACACCTGTTTGACGAGATCGAGTCAGCGAAGAAATACATAGATTGGGAGGAGAATGATACGACCTTTTCCGCGATGGACGTTTGTATTTCTTTTTCAAGCGAGTACGGCGAGACATGCTTGAAATGAGTTTGTGTAGAGGCCACGAAATACAATCGTAGGAACAAGGTTGCCTGATGATGCAGACAATAATATTGACCAGTGCGGATCACGGGCCACTCTGTGGCGGGAAGTTGCGGAGTTGATGGAAATGGTTAGGCCACAAACACGACACGACGATTTGCTGCCAACGGGACAATCTTTCTTTCACCTTGAAGCGTCTGAGTCCTCATCTCCGTTGTCGACACTGTTCCTCTACCCAGTGATACCGAGTTTCAGCGACTGGCACTTTCCTATCGAACCCTTTTTTGAACCTTTCGATTCGCTTCGTGGAGCCATAAGCTGTGCCGATCGTCCTTTCGACCGTTGCGTGTTCGATGATCATTGGATCTTTGAGTATATCTGCGGACGCGACAAATCCTGTCGTCTGACGGCTGCGAGCGAATGTGCTGCAACGAGACACTATCGTTTGGTACAATCATGAGTGCATGTTCCGCTTTGCACCACCTGTTCTTAAGAGGCAGCACTCAACCAAAATCATTGGTTTGGTCGTAAACGGATTTCTTCACCATTCCCACCTCATCACGCCCTATGATAAGAGGGCTCTTGGCATCTTTCCCAAGAAGAACGACAATGGGGTATGGGTACTGGCAGTATACTTTTGGAAAGACTCTGCTTACTTGGCTAGTTGGGTCCACAACATCGCACTCCATCCCATCAGTGACTATGTGCCTGAGTTCCGGTATGCGCGGCTCGCATAAGACATTTTTCACATGTTGCAGCCTTTTCTGAATGCCGGGGTGCCTCGTTTCCTTCTGCGAAGAAATCAAGAAGCTCCAATGTGGTCGAGCGTGGTCGACTGTCATTCGTGAAATTTCTTGTACGTGTTTACATCGACTCAACATAGTGAGAATCTCCAGACATACAGTCACTATCAGACCACTGGCAATTCGAGATATCAGTGTGGCAAGTCTCTGTGGACATAACACGTCTGCGGGACGTTCTATATGGAGTCTGCGCTACCTTGACCTCGATAGCACAGGGCAATGTCGAATCATATGCTTGGATCACTTGACTGTAGTCCACTCGCCTCTTGCACCTCTACTAATTCTGCAACATACAACGTGTGAGTGGGTAACGAATTACGTTGCCGTTTCTTGAATCTGAATTTCGTGATATTTTGGCGTTCCGCTGGGGAAAGAGGACTTCAGACGGTGATGAGGAGCGCTAGATTTATGCAAACGAGAGCACCACAGAGCGTCTGAGTATGAATGTGAAAAGTAAAAAGCTCCGCTAGCGGCTCGAACTCCCGACCTTCAAAAAGCAAAAAAAAGTACCCGCCCCTGTCCCGCCATAAGCTCCAGCCCCGACGATTAGGCTGAACCCTTACGGCTATACCAAGAGAGCAACAGCAGAAGCAGATGCTCTTCTTGGTACCATGACAATAACTGACATTCGTAGTATATATAGCTTCAGCTATTCAATGCCACTACATATCAGCGTGGACGATTCCCTCGCTTCAGACCAAGATATCTATTGTATACGAACACGTTCACAAGGTGAGAGCCACTCTCGGACGCTCGTTGCGATATAAGAAGTCTATCAAATGTTTGTCGATGGTAAAAATTCCGGGGAGTCTTCCCAGCTGATGTCCGCTGACCATGGGCAAAGTCCACGCCGAAAAAATTGCTGGCGATTGTACGTGTGCAACATCAGGATGAACACACCAAAAGGACAAGATTCATGATGAAAATGTTCGGCACCGACACTGCTGCTTTCCACCTTCTGTACATTAGCTGGTCTGCAAACCATTCCCACTTTTCACTCATCCGCCCTTATCCAATGCTCGACAAAAAGGCTGACGAATTGCGCCAGAGATCAATGTTAGGCGCTGAAGCAAAATTTGGGAGATCGTACGTTCGGCTGAGGGAAAAGTGATCACCGATCACTATGTCGCAGCAGACACACCCAGGTGCGGATCTCGTGATATATAGAGATGCTAACACCGCTCGATCTTTCCCAGCAGTATCAGTCACCACGCTTCCCCGACTACAATCGCAACAAGCGAGCAGTATGCCGACTCACTTTCTAAGGAGCGGTGGAATCTCGACGAGTCAATCATCACTACCCACACGCCGGAGACACCATCCAACGTAAATTTCACCAAAATATTCAGCCGATCGATCATTCACAAATCCTCATCTCCGAGCGCCATCCAGGCTCTGCCATCCACTGCACGTGAGTTCATAGGAGCTACAAAGTCAGACGACCTACCCCGATCGGGCCGCCGTACACCACACCTTGCACCCTAAGGTCTTCGATCGACACCATATAATCTTCAATCTCACCGATCCAAAACATTCTCTTCCACATCTCATCCGCCCCCAAACTATTCACAGCATTCCAGACGTTCACTCGCGGCGCGATGTCAGGTCACCACCGTACCCAGTCTCCGGACGAGATGACAGCGCAACACCAAGACTTCCCTCGGCGGAGCAGAAACATACATGGCGGTACGGCTTTGGAGTCAAACGTCGGCCTGATTCATCCCGGTGCCGGCGTGATGGCGAGAAGGCTGGAGATTCACATCTTGCGAGGGAACACCAGACCGGCCAACGCGGTCGGAGATTGTGCGGTTGTGCTCGGTACCGAAGACTGGTGTCGCGCTTGGAGAGGTACGTTCGCTCTCGTTAGCTTCATCGTGCTCGGACTCTCGGTTCAGACTCCTGGAGTTTGTGTAGGTCCTACGAAGGTGCGATAACATCTCCGGAAGACTTTTGTGAGCCGATGGACGTGGCTCGGGAAGTTGAGGATACGCTGTTGGATGGCACGGACTATACGGGCTCGTAGAGAACATGCTGATGGAGATTGGGGGTCAGATGGTGAGATGGTGGCATTTGACGCTAATGAGATGTCGAAACGTGCACGAATGGGTCACTTTCTGCGTCTTGGGTGATGGCAAGGAGAAGGGTTCGATGGAACTTGCATGAATGTACCAGTGGAACGTCATAATTCGGAGATGTATCTATGAGAGGGATCATCGAGATTATCCGACAAGGAGATGATAAATTCAAGATTTACTCTATTGAAGATTACGTTGGCGGAGTAGCTGACATTTGTGGCGATCTTCGATCCCTCAACACGCACCAGTAGTCGGATACAGTGATGGCGAATCAGGCGCATTCTGAATCGTTAAGAAGTCGAGCTGGAAGGTGAACCGGGAAGGACTTTGGAATAGTTCTGTCCGACGCACTGCAGGTTCACGATAGACACCGCATCCTGCGGCTTGCACTGTCCCCACTCTTTCCTGATGATGAAGCTTCCCTGAACCGGTTTGATGTTCGCCGGATCGTAGCCACCGCAGGTGTTCTTGGTCCAGCTGGGCGTGAGGTCGACGCCGCAGTAGCCTTGCTAAGTCAAGCCCACGGGACCGGTGTAGTCGAGGAAGCGGTAGGCGTAGATGGTGTTGTAGTAATAGCCATAGCACGCCTTGCCTTTGGCTGTCTGGCTGATGGGGAAACAGGTGACGGCGGATGGTTTGATCTTTGCATGCAATGCGTATCTGCTCCCTTTGTAGCCTGGCGAGACGATTGCGAGGCGATTGGGTAAGAATTGTGGTTGCTATTGGAAAACTTCCCATGAACTGAGCTGGCCGCTTTCGAATCCGCCGTTTATGAGACTTATACGGACAGCGGGGCTGGGAGATGGTGATGGCTGCTTGCACTCGTTCGACTACGGCGGCATGTTCGGGTTGCGTTGGTGATGGACTCGCGTGAACCAGCAAGATCAGTCCAAACGTCGCGAAGGCACTTTTCATGATGTTGAGGACTATCATAGCCGAGCCTTGTGATGGGTGGTGATGAGCAGTCTGACAACTCGCGAGCTCGCATGTCTCTTCCGGACCAGCGTTTTCAACTAATATTTGAGCTATCGCTCGCATAATTGACATGATGTCAGTGAAGAACACCAAATTCAAATTAAGTGCAGGGTCGCCCAGAAGTTTCTTCAAATCAGAACGAAGATACGTCACCTTTGCGTTGGGATCAGAGCCATTCATCAATATCGAGAATGCCAAAGGGATTGTCATCTGCAGTACGGTAACTAGCCTGGCATTGAGTAGAACTCTAAGTCCGAGAATGGAAATTGCTCCGACTTAAGATGGAAGGCTCTGGTTCTCAGAGGCGTGCGCGGACAGGGTTTGGAGGAAACCCCGTTGCCAGGCCAGCTATACTCTTTCCACATGCTCGACACGGTCGGCTCCTATTAGTCGCCGTAGTGATGATAGACTCCGATGGATCAATGCCAACCCCCTTCGATACTGGTAATAAGCTAACGTACATATGTTAATAACTACCTTACCCACACACATGACGATGAATGCACCGTCAATGACAGAATACGACACACGACACACGACACACGACACACTGAAACATAAACAAGTGGTACGATGGTAGCGGGAATATCATTTGTGCACAGTAAAGCCCAAAGGATATTGACCAACGCGAATGTGCTGAGTTCGCTGTTACGTTCCGATCTGTAGCACGCCAATAAAGTGATGTAGCCCATCTGATTAACTCCTGTGGAGCTTGTAGTTAGCCTACCGGAAGTTTTCCAATTCGTGAACAGTCGGTCAATTTCAGGTGATGTACTCTAGCTCATAAAATGTGTGAATGCGGATAAGCAATGACTGGGTTCACCTTGCTCAAGAATGAGCTTATGCCAAAGCATGCTCTGGTATTCAGACCAAAGTCTTGTGGATGCACGACCGTAAGTACCGTCATTCCGGAATCTTTTTTGAGCCCACATGAACCAGTCCATCTTTTGTTTCGCGATACTCGAAACGCAAACTAAAGGTTTTCCCGCCGATGATTATTACGAACTGTGCTCCTGGGCCAAGGTGATTTGGACGAAGTGCTTCCACCATATTAGGAACTTTCAAAGCCCAAACAAATGCTACTCCATCGTTCTTGTCCAATCCTGAGACCATAGCTGGCATGGAGATCTCGAACTTGTGCATGCTTGTATTGATGTAAAGGTTGCGTATGGATCGATATGACCTCCACTGGCGACGGCAATACGACCGAAATCCTGGTAAAGGCCACATGTCCTGAGATCCTAGAGGAATGTCATCGAATACCTTGTCTTCGCAGAAGTCTGTCAGCCAAGGTACCAGAGCGTCAGGTGTTACTGAATCAATAATGCGTAAGGAAAGTTTCGTGCTGTTCTGCGGGTCCATTCTTGACTTCGACACTTCGACCCACACTGTGCTATACTCTAAATAGACTCCGTAATCTTTCAGGAAGTCCTCAACTTCCATACGAATTTCTTTGTTGACGTAAAGGAGGGGTTCTGGGTTGGGCAAGTCGGAGACTGTCCTGCATGTGGTGAGCCTGACATCCTCAGGTGACAGCTTGTATAAGTAATGGTCTGGAATAACGAAGTCATAGATCAGGTAACGCAGCTCCCTCGGTAACTCCATGAGCATGCATCTACGGCTTGCGTTAGTCACTTCAGATGTCACACCTCAGAACATCAATATATATCAGAACGTACCGCTTGGAGGTCGTGAAATCCGGTGAATCGATTTGGCAGGACTGCACCTCACCAGGTGTGGAAGATCCCTCACTCATGTTTGGAAGATAATCTAAAATCGCTTTAGGACTGCGCGATTCTGATCTACCGGCGAGGGGTGTTGACAAGTAGCTGTGTAATATGACTGTCGTATATTTCGCCCCTACGTAGTGGAGCGATGATGGGGGAGAGCGAAGGAATGATAGCGATGGAAAATGTGAAGCTTGAAGAACATGAATAAAGTCACACAGGTATCACTGCCGTCACGTGAGGATCAGCAACGGAACGGAGCACATTAATTGGTGCCCGTCCCGCAACCTCTCGATGAAGCAGTGCATATTAAACTGGTCACATGGGTTATGCCAAGAAAAAGTCATTCAACAAGACGACAGTGCTTTAACTGATGACTTTCGTACCCAGACAAGTACAGTCGGAGGCAGTGTCGAGCTGACCTTCTGAGCCTGCATATACAGGGTGTTGAGCACAATCAGACTGTCAAGTTACTGCATCGGTAGTCATAATTGTCGAGCACGACGGTCACAGAGCACAAATGAAAATGGCTCACACCAGAACATGGACTTCGAAACCTTACGGTTGAAAACGCATCTTATCTATAGACATTGAGACGTCATCGGCATTCAATGAGCAATTGATTGATGATGTTCCGCCTTGTACTTGATCCATTCCCTCTTTGCGTGAGTTTCTTTGAAGTCATGCGCTGAAGGGCGAGACAACACTCTCCAGTCGAAGCAAAGCGCATCCGTTCAAAGTAGACACTTTTTCGACCCTGCATGAACCAGCCCGACTTCCCTGTTTCGATATTCGAAGACCAACCGGAAGGTTTCCCCTAGATCGTGACTTCAAGTTTGCCTCCCAGCGGTATGTTGATCGGAGTCAGATCCCTGACCAAGTTTGGTACTCTTTGACCCCATTCAACTGCAGCAAGGTCGTCACTTTGTCCCTGCAGATATTTGATGACGATGTGAAAACATCGCATAGGCGACCTGATCCAAAATTGACGCAGTCGTCGGTAATGGATCATCTGACGAATTCCACTCGTGCTGGTTGCGGCTTCGCCGTCGAAGTCACTCGGCTGTAGGTATTCTGAAGTCCAGTCACATCCACGATTCAACCATAGCTTAGCTGAACCCCTTGCCGTTGTATGATCTGGGAATCGCGCGGACGCGAACATCGTGTGGATCTCGGTGGTATGCGATCTCTTTAGCCAGTCTTTGACCTCCATTTTAATTTCTCTATTGACTTGAAGCAGTGGGATCTGGTCGGGAAACTTGGTCATAACTTTACGTTTCCAGTCTACCAAGTCCGGAAGAGTAGTGGAGTAGTACAATGTTGGTAAGACAGAGTGGTCATAGATTTGGTATCGCATCTCCCTTGGAAGCTCCATGAACATGCACCTTTTCTCCATGTCAATCGTTGATTACGTCACGAGTTCTCTAGATGTAAGATTACTTGCCTCTCTGACATTCTTGTATATGGTGAAAGAACGTTGCATCTTGTCTCTTTACTACACGAGGGGTTTCTTCGATCCATCTCGTAAAAGTAGTTGAAGTCTTCGGGGAATCAAGCGGCCGAAAGATACACACTGCAGCATCTGCCAAGATTACTACAATGCTGAATATGATAGTTGGATCGGAAAAGATGTGTGGCTGATTGGTTGGCCGGACGTGGATATTGATGTAACGAAATCATATGGTGTATTTGAGGGCCGGACTTTTCCTCCTGCCAAGACTAGCATGGCGCCAAGAGTGATATGCGCATGGGAGCGGAGGATTGCAAGTCGGCGAGTGCTCGTGATTCAACTACAGCACAATGACGGAAATCTCATTAAAGCCTTGAAGATCACTTCATGATAATTCTTTCTACCATTTGCGGCTACGATCCTGGCCACAAGTCTCTCGGACCAAGGGAGGTCAGAGATGTTCGAGAGCTGGGACCCTGATACCTTTGAACAGATCTATCAATGACTGCTCAAGAACGCTGGAACGGTCTCAACGCTATCATTGGATCGTCCACGACACAGGTCTCAAGACATCAGTACATCGAACGCAAATAGCCTAACCCGATGACAAGCTCAAATTGTGGCTTTCGTACGATTGGAGTTTACCGGGCTGGGGACATAGAAGACAATATCCATACTATTCTCGGGATCGTGAACTCTCGAAAAGGAGAGTTTGTCATCTTCCTCGTCCAGTACTCGGGCGATCGAGTATTGTATCTCACAGAAACGGACATCGTCGCATGTTGAGCTCCGGAGAGACATGAGTGTGACAGAATATGTGATTAGAGACAGGACTGATATACCGTTACTGCGCAAAGATCAGAGTGTCCAGAGCAAGACTCTTCGTTCCCTCAAGGCCTTCAGCAAGCCTCGTATTGCAACATTTTCGTTCTTCTCGTGTTATTGCTAGAATATCATACAAACTACATCTCAAGACGCCTTCCGTACTCTTACATATATACTGCGTTTTCCTCTCGGATCTGCGGATTAACCTTTTCTTTCGTCAGCCACGCAGTGTACAACACAAACGCTTATGCAGATAAACCAAGCATGTATCTATCGGGCCGAAGGACGACACTCAAAGTATTATTTCGACTACTGTATACAATCAAGAACTTCACTCACACGTGCTTACACCAACAAAGCGGCCGGTTTTGTGAGGAGACTAGAGTAGCATGAAACGGCAAGTTGCAAGTCACCCGAGGCGATTGATTTGTTGACCTGTGAAAGACGTTCCATCAATCCTCCAAGTACCAACAGGCTTCTCACAACACGAGCCATGCCCTTGGATGATAAAGAGAGTCTGACATTTTGAGACAACATTTTCCATTGTACCACCGACTGTTACTCTACCCACCGAACCTCCAAGCGAACGCCAGGCCTTGCATCATTACACTTCCGCCCTGACCGGCACGTTGCCTCCAATCTCATCCATCGCGTCATAGCATCGCCATGTCCACCCCGTCCTCATCCTTTCTTCTTCTTCAGTCGCTCACTGCGGCGCAAATGATCAGTCTTAGACTTGGAGTTCTGCTTTGGCCCGGCCGGGATGGCCTCGAGAGATTCGTCACGCGGACCCACCGGAGTTGAAAGCACGCGATTGTTCCTGCGTGCCCTTTTGGTGGGTGCTTTGACCACACCATCGACGATCTTGCTCTTGTCACTTGTCGTGGCGGGTTTGCCGCGGCAAGGTTTGATTTTGGGTTGCGTGGCTTTGATATTGAAGTCAATGATGTGTTGGGTCTTGGGAGGTAGCCAGCGCGACTTACGTGGTTGAGTGTCACGGGCACGGTTACCGTCAGTCGGGTGAGCTGGATTCATACGGAAGTGTTTGAAACGGTGCTGCTTGGTGATCTTGGTCTTGGGTTTGGTTCTGGCCTTGGACATCTGAGATGCATTTCTGGCTGCTACAAATAATCAGTGTCTGTCGGTGAATGTGATGTGTGTCTGAAAGTACGTACCTTTCTTGACCTGCGCCTCAGCCTTGTTGAGCGTCTTGATGTTGTTGCGCAGACTTTTGATGTCGGCTTGCATCTGGGCCAACTTTTGCTTAAGTGCGTTTTTGGCCGCTGCAATCGGGGTAAATGCGAGCAGTTCATTACTTTGCGAGCTCGGTGCCATGTTGACTCAGATGTAAGAAAGAGCTGATCTCGATAACTCGCAGTTGTTACGTGGCTGGGTAAACACAACAAACGCGAAAGCTGTGGCTGACTCATCACGGGTCGATCGGAGAGTAGAAATGGGAGGGTGACACGAGCGCTCCGGGGATTTGTACTTTGGAACATTGAATAACCGCCTCAACATGTTACATGACCGAAATATGGCCCTCATTCTGTGATTATGGATTTCCTACATCTGTAAGAAGAGATCATTTGTAGTCAGTAGAAGACACTCATATGCGTTGTTATCATTGCTCCGTCCCTGGCGACTTCGTGATGCAGTATGTCTGCGATCGAGGCCGTCTCGAATCTCTAGCCTGACGTCAAGATCGATGTTCTTTACTGACAATGATGTAGACATTGGGATTATAACACGTTGCATTCTCGGTCAGATATGTTCGGGATTCATATACTTGAATCACTGTGCCAGTCAACTCTTCGCCTGGGATTCTGCTTTACAAGTGATATATTTTACTTGTTGTAAGAGATTAACATCTGATGATCGATGACACTATGTTAGTTAGCCTGTCGCCACTACTGGATTTGACAACAAGCAATCAGATCTCAAGGTGACACTGACTTAGGTCTTCGTTGTGGTCCGTGCTCCACAGGCGTCAAGCGCTCAACACTGTCAACAGCGACAGCCTTCCTTTGTCTACATCCTATCACTTTCACTCGTAACGACATCGCAGTCGATATACGATGGCCGCTAACGAAAATAACACCCAGGGCGTCATGGTTGTATCGGTCTCGAACAATGCAAGCTCCTCCAATAAGCGACGTCGTGGTAATCCAACCCCTGTGGACCAGGGCCACGACCTTTTTCGGACTTTGAATCTTTGCGATGCCACATTTGACGCCGAATTCTTGGACCAGATTGAGCAAGGTGTTCGCCTTCTGATCGAAGCTGTATCTGAGAGCGGACACTGTGAGGGTATCGCTCCATTATCGTTGCAAGCCAGTCTGATTGCGAACGATCCTGCCAACCCGATCTGGAAGACGGAAAGAGTGTGGGTGCAGAGTGGGACAACAGGCGACGCAATCACATTTCGCGAAGTCCGTGAGATCGTCGAATCTGCAGTCACTTGTAGCGCAGACAATGACACCGGACCGGTTTGGGACGTCTCCGTCAACGCCAGAATCCTCTCAACAGCTTCTTCGCTATCAGAGGATCGCGCTCACGTCCACGTACTACCGCTGATCGATGCCGAATTACGCCCGGAACTAATTCCAGCACATGAGAGCTTGGTCGGTTTGACAACAGGTTTCGGGCTTAGTATTCACTCGTTATCTGTGCAGCCACCGGAATACATTATAGGAAGCTGTGGTGCAATGATAGCCATGTCGAGCCATGCAGACATCAACCCGTCCAAAGATCAACACATCGCCATGACAATCGTATCCGGCTCTGAAACTGAATCCACATCCACGATCAAGCTTCGTCTCGAGACGTGGGCCTACGCTCTTTTCAGACAATTTGCACAGGTTTCGGCGGCAGGCAGTGAAGAAAAGGACATTTACCATCCCTATCTCTTGGTCGTCGGATCAATTTGGAAGTTTGTTTTGACTCAAGGCGTGATCGATTGCGCATCGTCGACGGATAGCCCGGTTCTGAAGAGCGTCACATTGTTCCATCCGATCTACATCGGTGATGTTTCAAGTTTCTCCGGTTGTCTGCAAGTGCTCGCGTCGCTACAAGCCATTTGGAGATGGTTGGAGGATGAATATCCTTGGCCGGGTGCTGAACAAGAGGTAGCAAGAGATTGAAGTCGGGCGCGCAACAGATGTGGAGAGTACTGGACGGGCAATGATTTGATCAATGATCGGCACATCCCTATGCTGTAGCAGTAAATTTCTTTCTATAGCTACCTAGAAAGGAGTTATAGTCTAAGAAGTATAAATTTGGATTAAGACAGTAATAGAAAGGTAAATTTGATTCTGAATGCAATACGACTTGTAGCATATTTTTCATTAACGTCATTGACGGGGAACCGACGCACACCGGGAACCGACGCACTTCAACCTCGGATTTCTGCTTCCAACTTCTACCTTCTTCCACACTATAATAGTAAGACATCAAAACAAAGAGTATACGGAGGTTGACGTCTCTGCGGCCATTACTACGTATTAGGAAGGGTAATATTCGTCGTTGCGGGCTGCTCGGCGTAGATTTAAAATTCCTAAAGCAACATTACGACACCGGCTATCTAGACGTAAAACCAAGGCTATTAGCTACGTACATATATAGTAGCTCTTAGATTTAGAAGAGAGGACGCTTGTTAAATAGATTACACGCCTAACGAAGACTAGCTACCCTACGTTACTAGCGCTAGTACGCGATATAACTAAAGAGGTCCGTCGTAATCGGCTATAGCTAAAGCTAGCTAGCCTATCTATTGTCGAACTACTACTACTTAGAAATAGCTAGATGTAGCGATTTAAGTAGCGTATTATAAAGTACCTAAAGGGTAATTATAACTATAGTACGGCGAGGGGTCTTAAAGGATTAGACGGGCCCCTAAGTATCTAACTATAACTAGAACTCTATATAGTAACTATAGATTTCTATAGCTACTAAGTCTTCGTGCTTAACTTATATTATTTAATGCTTTACACCTATTAACCTATTGCCTTACTTACTCTATCCTCTATTAATAGGAAGTAGGCCCTTTACCTTCTTAGTTCTCTTATACTACCTCTCTGTTCCTACCTTATATACACCTACCTTAAGTAATCTATTACCTATAACCCTCTCTATAAGGCAATGTAACATAGCGACACGACGAGCTAAAGAGTGTCTAGACGTAATAGATTAATCGTAAGCGATACTAAGTAGTAATAAGAGACATAATTTAGCCCTTCTTTGACGTAGTAACTAAGCTAGCTCTTCGGTCTGGATTCGACCCTACGTATATTTATAATATAGACGAGTCTAGTTTCGCTATTAGAGAGAGTTAGTTATCGTATGTATTAGTTAATATACGTAAGGGAGGGAGCTAGAAGGTAGTTAGTAGCTATTAAGAGTAGATAACCGCGTTTAAATACATTAGCGCTACTAGTATTATAATTCTACCTCTAATTACTTTTACTACCTAGTATACTAATACTAGCTAGATACCCCGTTAAACGCCTCTAGACTAGAAATTTACGTTAACTAATAGTAGTTAGATATCGAATACTCTTAGTTTTAAATAGTTATCGTCGTAGTTTGTGCTAGCTACTATAATAAATCCGCTAGCCTATTATATACTAATTCTAGACGGCTATAATAGCTATATTATAGCTAAATTTATTAGGCTATATATTAATAGCGACATTAACCTTATTATTCTACTACTATATACGATATATATCCTTTAGCTGCTAGATGTCGCTATCTTTAGTCCGCTAAAGCGGGCTCTTACCGCTAAGATTAATAAGCTAACTAGTCGCGTTCAGCGTGTCGAATAGACTATAGTATATATCTACGCGCGTAAGAGGGCTCTTATAACTCGTAACATTGTCGTAGGCTAGTAGGCAACTAGTCTTTAGCCTCTTAGCCCGATCACTATGTACGAGAAGCTAGTAGGCTAGTTAGTAGGCTTAAAGACACCTCTATATACGTAGGGTAGTTAGCTAGATGTATCCCTACTAGATAGCTCCCCTCTAGAGGGGATAGAGCTACGCTAGTCGAATTAGGTCTTTTTGAACGAGCTAGCGTAGGCTAATATCCCTTTAACGCCGGTGCGTAGGTACGTAGCTCGGCATACTTAGCTAACTAAATTAGTATGTAGTAAGCTTACACTCGTGCGATAATAGCTCGTAGAGGCCTAGTAGTAACTACAGGCTCGTTAGTAACGTATAAGAGGGAAGCGTATCGCTTTATAGGCTAAATTTATATTCTTAACATAGGAAATACTTTAAATTGCTAAAGAAGCTAAGCAGGCCATAGCTAGCAAGAAGGCTGGTCAAAAGCGACGACGTCGCTTAAACACACTAGAAACCTTCTAAATTAACGATGATATCGTTGTTCATGTATCTATAGACTCTGATAGCGACACGATTACTATACGTCGTCGTAGAGTGAATTGAATCTAAAAGTTCTGTTGGAGTGCGTCAGTTCCCGGTGTGCGTCGGTTCCCCGTCAATGACGTTATAGCAAAAATTGCTAGGCCAAGGAAGGAGCCGTAGTACCCGGCGCTAGACTTATTCCCTACGAGCCCTGTCGGATCGTCGGTCATGGCCTTGTAGAAACCCTCGTAGGTTGTCTGTAGCTGCACGAGGAGCATGATGGCCTGGACATCTGACCTGTGTGTGCGGGAGAGGACTTTCATGAGATCGAGATAGGTGGCCACGCAGTTCTGCCATTCGACGTTGGTGGGCCCCTGGAAGCGGGCTCTTGATTCTCCCTCCGTGGCCCAGTAGGTGCGTTGTACGACCATGCTGGCGCGGAGCCCTTCCAGCGTATGCACGGACAGCAGATGGCCCAACATGTTCAGCGCGTGGTAGATGGCGATGGGCTGGCCACCGTCGTCGCTCATCGCGATGGCGATCCCGTTGAGCACGCTCTCGGCGCTGACTACACTCTTTCCCTGTGAACCCGCCAAGTGGGGGCCAGAATTGAGACAAGCAGAATTTACGCTAACGGGTGTACCCGCTTTGGTGCCAAGAGTCATTGTATCTTAGCATATATAGGGAATTTCAAACTTAGGATTAATTCTTCTTCTTTTTTATGACCTACTAGGACCCTTGACCAAATCCGGTTATTTGATTAGTCAGTATCGATTAGTTATCAAGTCACGTGACCATATCCATCTTCTTGGGCTAAATCTTTGTCCTTATCTTTTCTAGCTCGCGTTGCTTAGACCTTAGCTCGTGTTTCCTAGATATCAAAAATATCATGTAATAGATTACCATTTTGAGAATAGTATGATTACATAATCATTATAAATAAAGTACAAGATCGACATATAAATTACCTAATTCGGTTTAATCTACCAAATCTGGACTAGTGCCGGGAATATCCGCGTTAGCGTCT
>JAOSBP010028116.1:0-10001 GCA_027563825.1 Erythroxylum mucronatum | reverse complement strand
TCTGAAGGTTACATCTAAGCCAAGTTTTTAGGCTCCTTATTTGAATGTTCATCACCCTCTCTTCGTGGAATGGAATTCGCATATAAAATATTCCTCTCCTCTATTTTCTTGTCTTTAGCTCGAGTCAGTTTGCAATGTGTGAATTCTGGTTCCTTTATTTGCTCGAGTAATAACTTTGAACTTAGAGATTCCGTGCATGTCTATTCTGGTTCCTATGTTGTAAGAAATATAAAGACAGATCAACAAAAAAATAGCCGCATCTAGAAAAATAATCATATTAGCTCACAATCCACGGGTCCAACCAAACCCAACCCATCTCGGCCTGGACTGAACTAGGCAAGTGGGCGGCACGTGCGTCTGTGAGTAGTCTGCCCTGCTCCAATACTTCACTAAAAGACCAAAGCCAAACATCTCAGACAGGTAGGGAAAGCAACAACAATATAAAGAAGTATAAGGCCCCTTACCCAATCAAATTTGGGATAAGAAAATGTTAGTGAAAGAAGGGGCAACAACCAATAAAGAGAAAGACATAGAAGCTGTCATTATTCCAACATTCCCCACTAATAGCAAGCTCAAATAGAAAAGGTTTCTTGAGCAAAAAGAGTGTTGATACTAAGTGTAAATATCTTTCAATTGAATTCACACACAGTGAAGTGAGACAACACCCAAGTTCAATTAGTGAATATAGATCTTGAACTAAGAGAACTTTAGATGAGACTCCCCATAACACATATCATACCTCAATTTGTGTAAACTCTGTGATATAATGTTTGTGTTATTCTAGGCCACGCACTCACCTTGGGTCATATGTATGCTATAGAAAGACAGCCTAAATCTTTCATAGAAGGCGGTCTACCTTCATATTCACACCATTTTTACTCAATTCATCTCTCATTTGGATCAAAACTTGTAACCAAAACCAAGATATAAAGGCAATTAAAAGCAATAGAAATTGTACATAACACAAGTCCATTTTGCAGACTTACAAGAATTAGCTCCTCTACCCAAAGTAAATATACATCCACTAATTGAACTAACTTCATCATTATCAGATAACCAATTAGCATCACAATATCCTTCGAGCATAAAAGGAAACTTGCTAAAATGCAAACAATTGTTCATGGTGCCTTTCAAAAACTTAAACAAACGATGAATTGCATTCCAATGTTCATTACAAGGATTATGAGTATACCGACTCAAACGTGAAACAACATAGGCAATATTAGGTATAGTATAGTTTATAAGAAGCATGACACTACCAATAATCTTGGCATAATCACTTAGTGATACACTATCACCTTTGCTTTTCATGAGATGAATGCTAGAATCATAAGGAGTTCTCACAAATGTAATATAAAAATAATTGAATTTACGTAATACCTTATCAATGTAATAAGACGGACACAAAGAAAAGCCATTCTTTGCAAGAATCACATCAGCCTCTCCTAAATCTTTCATAACAAATTGAGAAGATATAAATTTCTTAGTCTTTTTAACCACATCAATAGTAGCACCAAAAGTCAACATGTCATCCATATAAAGACATATAAACACATATTATGATCCTACCGTTTTGGAATAAACATAAGAATCAAAAGCATTAATTAAAAAAAAACCATTTTGAGTTAGGGTGTTATTAAACTTCTAATGCCACTATTTTGGAGTTTACTTAAGGCCATACAATGACTTCCTAAGTCTACAAACCTTGTTTACTTGACCAGGTATCTCAAAGCCTTTAGGTTGCTCCATATATTTCCTCCTCTAAATCCCCATTCAAAAAGGTTGTTTTCACATCCATTTGATGTACAATTAAACCATGGATGGCAACTAGGGCTATTATAACACGAACAATGGAAATCTTAGTTATAGGTGAATAGGTATTAAAGTAGTCAATCCCTGTTTTTGGTTAAAACCTCTCACCACAAACCTTGCCTTAAACCTTTCAATGGAACATCATTTTTGTGTTTCTGTCTAAACACCCACTTATCACTAATAGGTTTACAACCATTAGGTAAGTCAATAAGATCCCATGTATAGTTAACCAAAAGGGATTCTAATTCATTGTTTATGGCCTTTTCCCAAAAAAGGAGCATCTATGGACGTTACTACTTCTTTATAGGTCTTAGGGCCATCATTTAGAAGAAATACTAACACAATGTCTTCCATTATGACATCAAAGTTTTTAATCTTAACTAGGAAACTAGTAAGAAAATCATGTCCAAAACTAGTTTCAATTCTATGCTTCTTATTCCTCCAAATTTTAACAGCTGGCTCATTATTAACAGAAGCAGTAGCATGCACGTTATAAAAATTAGGTAAATGCACAGAAACATGATCATCATTTACAATTTCAAAATTAGAAGGCAAAATCAAAGATTTATTTTTCTTGTAAGGAAAAACATGCTAAAAAAATTCATTATCTCTTAACTTATAAATAGAATTACCAGTCAATGATATGAATCTATAAGTTGCACTATTTTGAGCATAATCAACAAAAACAACATCAAAAGTTTGAGGCCCAATATTTGGTCTCTTGAATTCAAGTGAACCAACTTCAGCTAAGCACCCCTGTACTTTCAAAATTTTGAAATGAGGGGCAAAAACTTTCCAGAACTCTTAAGGGGCTTTATCTAACTTCTTATGGGGCACTCTATTAAGAATATAGCACGCAGAGAGTACAACCTCTCCCCACAAATTATCAAGCAAACTAAAACTTATTAGTATAGGATTCATCTTCTCTTTAATTGTTTTGTTTTTCTTTCCGTTATACCATTTTGTTAGGGAGTGTTAGGTGCACTAATCTCGCATATTTTAGCATTATGCTCATAGAAACTTTTAAGAAAATTTATGCTATACTCACCACCTCTATCTAACCTTACTCTCTTGATTTTTCCATCAATTTGGTTTTCTACATCTGCTTTGTATTTCAAGAACATCTCCTCAGCATCATTTTAATTCTTAAAAGTTAAACCTTAGTGTATCTCGAAAAAATAACCCATAAAAGTCACATAATACTTTTTACCTCCTTTGCTGATGATATTCTTGAAATCTGCTAAGTCCTAATCAATAAACTTTAAAAGTTTTGTCTTTCTACTTGTGATAGATTTAAAAGGTTTCTTGGTATACTTAGCTGTAACACAGGTTTAAGACTTAGAAAATTCATTGGTGTTTATTATAGGTATTAGAACCATTTCTTTGAGTCTTTTAATCATGGAAATGTTCACATTTCTTAGTCTACCATGACATAAGCTAGCGGACTAAGCAATATAAGTAGAAGCAAAGGTACTACCATTCACTAATTTAGATTCAACATTGAGTACAAAAAAACTCTTTGTGAGATATCCCTTCCCCATAAACTCCCCATTATGAGATAGTACAACCCTATTAGATGCAAAACAAGTTTCAGTCTAGCCTTATTCAATAACGAACTAGAGACTAAATTCCTACGTAAAATAGGAACATATAAAATAATATTTGAAGATAAATTTTTGTCAGAAGTTAGCTTGAGTAGAATCTTTCCTTTACCAAGGACTCCAGTAGTATTGGAATTGCCCTTGTAGATACATTCACCTTTGATAGCCTCTTGGAAATCATGAAATAGGTCTTTATCAACGCACAAATGCCTTGAGGCTCCCGTTTCAAGCACCTAATTAGCCTTGTTAGCCACCATATTTGCCTCAACAATAATAACAGCAATGATATCATCGTTTTTAACCAAGTTAGCTTATGGAATAGGTTATTTCTAGCCAAGCTTTTATGCACCTTGATGTTGCGAGCATTGATAGGCTTTATGGCCAAGCTTATCACAAACAAAGCACGCAACTTTGGACTTAAGAATTTTGGAGTCCAATTTTTTGAAACGTTATTTTTTGCTACGATTCAACTTCTTCATGTTCTTCTTCTTAAACCTATCATTAGACACATTAACAACGAATTCAACAATGTTAGCGTTAGGGTTATTAATGGCAAGATTATTATGCTTATCTTTAAGCCGATTGACTTCTTTAGTTCTCATATGGATGATTAACTCTTGAAGAGTCAAGTCTTTCTTCTTGTGCTTGACTTGGTTACGGTAGTCATTTCAGGAAGGGGAAAATTTCTCCAGTAATACGTTGGCTCGAAGGTTCACATATCTTCATGCCTTCACTAAGTATGTCAGCTACCATATTCTCATATTTGTGAACTTAATCCATGATTGATTTGTCATCGACCATCTAGAGCGACAGCTATATATCGGTAACTTATTTTTTCTTTCCAACATCATCAGCCTTGTACATCTTCTAAAGAGCATCCCATATTGATTTGGCAGATTTATTGGTGTAGAAAAGATTGAACAAAACATTAGACATATAACTCAACATATTCCCACGAATCGGTTTATTGTCTTTCTCATACTTCTTCAACTTATCGGCTTTATCCTTAGTCGAAATTGCATAAGTAGCCAAAGAATCGCCATCTAGAAGCGCAAGAGGAGTGACTATAACAACTGGAGGAACGTTGAACAACACGTAATCAACTCTAATTATTCAAAAAATATGAGCAACCTCTAAGACTATTATTTTTAATTAGTTCTGTCAAGTGGTTCGAGTTTAGACAAATCAGGGAGGGACTTCATGAGATTGAAAGGAGATATGGCAACCATTTATTTGGGTAAATCATTTTCAAATTGTTGTAAGAAATAAAAAGACAAATCAATAAAAAACAGCTACGTCGTAACTAAAGCCACAACTTTGAAATCAATTTTTATCAAACATCGGTGTAATCTAGAAACGCCATTTGTGCCCCAAGGTTAACACAGTGAACCCTTACACACGTGCACTCGTGGGCAAGAGAATGGATGATGCACAACAGTTGCTCAAGAAGGAAGAGCACAAGTAAAGAAAAAAAAAGGGTTTGCTGTATTTCAAAACCAATGGGGAGAGTTTTCACTAGAGGAGACTATTAGGATGTGATGGGATTGGAAAAGCTTAATTCTGAAGATAACATAGAGTCGATGGAAGCAGACCATGTAGTAGATAACCATCAAAGCCTAGGTAATTTGGTTCAGGTTGAAAGGGAAGCACCTACAAATGGTGAGAGAGTCCAAGTGGATAAAATTCTAGATGCAGCTCAGTCGGTGGGAATACAATAACAAACATTTAAGGCCTCAAATATATCATTAGGGAGCTAGGGGGAGAATGAAATGGAAAGGAGTGGGAATAATCCTTACCATAGAGACCATGAACTCCAACTAAATGAGCAAACTTAATAGATGGAAGAACAACAGAGAGGAGTTACCCAAGAGGAGCAATTTGAACAAGTAATCTCTCGGAAGAGCAACAAGAGTAGTAGAAAAGGCTCCAAAGGGAAAAGTAATCTCATAAGACCCTGATATTTTGAAATGTAAGAAGAATAAACAACCCTTCTAAGCTTAATGCGGTAAGGAATTTTGTTCTAAAGGAAAAGCCTTTGTTATTCTGTTTATTGGAAACCAAAATTAAAGAAACAAATCTGAATAAATTAAGTTGTTTGGGTAGTAAATGGAAGTTTCTCACAAACCACCAATGTCATGCCTATGGAAGGATTATTATTGTTTACGATGGTAATCTCTTGGAAGTGGAAGTTCTGGAAACCAGTCAGCAATTTATTCACATAAAGCTTAACTTCAAAATGGAAAATTCTTATGCTTTAGCTCCTTGTGTCTATGGTTTCAACACAGTGTTTCAAAGAACTGAGCTATGGACTTCCCTTCGAAGACTCAACGCTTTAGTTAAAGATCCATGGATAGTTAGTGGGGACTTTAACCCCACTCTATATAGATCAAAAGTAGAAAGGAACTACAACCTACTCAACTACTCCTATGATATGTTTGACTGCATGTAAAATATGGAATTAACATATTTAAAATATGAAGGTTATAGGTTCACTTGGTTAAACAAACAAATTTCTAATTGGTTCATCCAAAAAAAGCTAGATATAGCTATGGTGAATGTGGACTGGTTAAATACTTTTTCAAAAAGCTCAGCCAATTTCTTAGACCCAGGAATTTCTGATCATACCCCTATCAAGGTTGATAATTTGTTTAAAATGAATAAAATTGATCATCCTTTCAGATTCAACAATTTTCTGATTAATGTGGAGGGCTTTCAAGAAGCAATTACTAAGGGATTGGAGTATGGGATATATAGTACTAAGCAGTATATTTGTTTGCAAAAGCTAAAGACTATTAAACAAGGATTGAAGAAGTTAAATTTAAGGAGAGGTTAGAATTCCACAAAGGAGATAGAAATAGCAAGAAACAAGCTTTCAAAAATTCAAAAATCTTTGGTAGCTAACCCTATTGATTGTACATTAGTTATAGCTGCGAAGGAAGCCCTTAAGACTTATTTGCAAATAGTGGATAATCATTGTTCTATATTGAGGCAGAGAGCCAGAATTAAATGGATTAAGGATGGGGACAAATGTACAAAATTTTTCTTCTATTTAGTGACAGCAAGAAGAAATGTTAACAGAATCACCTCCATAAAAACCAAATATGGGGAAATTGTATTAAGGCAAGGGGGAATTGCAAAGGAAGCTAGGAATTTTTGTCAAAATCTCTTACGCACAGAAGGTCCTTTTGCGGGTAATGGAGTAGACCTTAGGCTTTTTGTTACAGCCAAGATTCTAGAAAATGAAGCTTCATTGCTAATTAGACCTTTCATGGATCTGGAAATAGATAAGGTGGTTTTTAATTTGAATGGATCTAAGGCTTCGAGTCCAGACGGATTGAATGGGCTTTTCTTTCAAAGTACTTGGATTAGCAATAGGAGATTAGTTAAAAATGTTGTACAAGAGTTTTTCCTAAATGATGTCATACTTAAGGAGATTAATAAGACCTTTCTTTGTTTAGAGTTAGGGAGCCATAGATCCATACATAACATACATGGCAAGGCAACGGAAGTGTTGGAATCAAAATTTCAACCCCATGACATCCCCAGAAAATCCAGAATCTATGTGCATGTATAAATAGATTATAAGAACATAAAATTATAGCAAATGTACCTTGCAAATACTCCTCCTTTCTTGAATCTTCTCCTTGTTTGGGTTGTAGCAAACACCAAACACCTTCGTTGTCCTTTATAGAGCATGTAAGATGAAGAAAAATCAGTGTGTAAGTGATGGCGTGGTGGTTGCTGTGGTGTTTAGGGGTGATAGTTGAAGTTTTGTAAAATCTGGAATTTCCCAAATACAAACAAACAGACAGATTGTAAGGTGAATTTCAGACAAACGGCTTAGAATTTGAAGGTGATTCTTGAGACAAAATTGTAGAGAAAGATGTGGGCTACAACTTAGATGAAGGAAGTTTTTCAATCGGATCAATGGTTTAGAAGGTATGGTTGATTTAGTTCAGATGTGTTTGGAAAGGTGTGGCAACGGGTAGATTTAGACAGGCGAATTCGAACACGTTTTCTGGATGATTGGTTGACGCAACTAGGGTCCAATTATATGCCAAATTAAAGTTATAGATGTGAAATACAATCTTGAAGAAGGAATTTTTTGTGAAAAGATGAACGAATTAAAGGATTTGGAATTTCTTGGATGGGTGGTTTCTGGGAAAAGGAAAATGCTCAAATTACTGGACTAGATAATCAGACGATTTTTCTAGCTCATTTTCTGGGCTAATGGCTGAACGGAATTGGGTGGAATTATATGTCAAATTGAAGTTTAGAATGTGAACTACAACATTGGTGAAGGAATTTTTTTCTAAATGATGAGCAGAACAAAGATATGATTTTTCTTATTTTGGTTGTTCTGGATTTGGAATCTGGGCGGATTTTCAGGAAATGATGCAAAAGGGGCTAATGTGATGAATTTGACTGAAATGGAAGATTAGATGAATGAAAGGGAATGATCAAGTGAATAAAGAAGATAATTGAGTGTTTTTGGACTACACATAAAACCAAATTGATAGTTTGTGGAAACTAACAAAACCCAAATAAAGATGATAACTTGCAAAAGCAAATCCCTCTCACAATTTGAATTTGATAATTTGACCTTCCTTTTGAGAGATTACACATATATAAATATGGGGAAAACGAAAATGAATGGCTTGTTGGATGGCTACATGAACCAGCCTCTCAACAGGTCATAAACACACATTTAACTCTCCTAAATAGGAAAGCTACACAACAATAATTGAAGCTAAATAAGTCTGAATAAAAACCATCATAAAACCAACATAAAAACAAGTAATTAAATGTTTATTGATCTCACAACTTAGCCGAATTTGACCAGGACTTGGGCTGACCTTTTGGGCTTCAAATTAGGCTTGAAGATCATCAAAGAGTGCAGCACAAGTTGGCCTTCTCAACCGAACAAGCACCAGGATTTTGGCCTTCAAAAATCACACATTTGTAAGTCCCAAAAGGCCTCAACAAGACCTGTAGCTTTAGGATTCGATTAACATCTTCTTCCTCAAGCTCTTCATCAATTGAACAATGTCACCTCCATCACTTGCACTAGAAGTAACCGGAACAAGGCCCATAGTTTTTAATAATTTTAAAAATTATTGTCCATTAATTTTTGTTTATTCCATTTAGGGAGGTTGACGAGGCCTTGAACTGATTGCACATTGGATATAAGAGCTTATATGGCTCGTATATAAGGTGCGTAAGATATGACATCATTTTCCGTTAAACGAAAAATGACATTATATCAGATGAAGGAGGAATAAATTTCCTAGTATCTCCTTTTTTTTGTTCCCATTTGGTGTTCTGTTTTGGTTCATTCCATCTCCTTCAATCTTTGACAATCATAGTGGGTTCCAAAATTAGACACAATATCTTCCATCTAGTTTTTGCTCATGGTGAGCTAGTTTGAGAGGTTTAAAGAAAAGGTATTTATACTTAAAATCTCATATTGGTATTTAAGGTTTATTAAATTCTGTAATTTATTTTGTAGGAATCATTGTTGAAGATCCTTCCACAAATTCAATAGCAAGCATGTAAAATTATTTTCATACTTTTTGCTATTATAGATTCGAAGCTTCATTAAGGACAACTTGGACTATTGACAAACAAGAACCTTGGAAAGAGATTTTTTAGGTATCCAAAATATAAGGTAATATGAATTGAAAATGCCATAATTTAATGAATTATTCCATCTATTGAAAATCTTTAACTATCTTAATGTTATGGTAAGGAATGTTGAATTGTTTTTAGATATTATGATAAGAAATCTACACCAAGAAGTGTTGATGTTATGAATAATTTAACGGAGAAGAACATGATGCTGATTACAATTGAGGATCAGGAAGTAAAGAAACAAGTTAATTGAATTTGAAGGTTGATGTTATTGTCCAATTAGTATCTAGATCTATTATTGGTTTATGTTTGTTTAAGGTATGATAATGATTGAAATGTCATAATCTTTATGGAGGAAATTGTATGAATAGTTTATATTACATATGGACTCTATTGTTGTAATTAATATGGAAGAAAATATCTTTTTACTATTAATATGTATAGATCCTATTGTTATAATGAAAGTGGTAGATCAAATTTTCATAAACTTCAAATTCAAATTAAATGAAAGGCCTAAAAGTAGAAGACCAAAAAAGATAAGGCATAACAAGTCCAGAAATTTACATGTAACTTAAATTATTCTTTGTTTTCTCCTCAAGTCTTGCTACCTCTTTTGAAGCTCTATAGATCTTTTGGTTTTCACTCCTTTGGTCCTTCTTCTATCACTACCTGTTTTTAACTCTACAGTGGCTTCTCCTTTATTTTCTGTTCTCAAAATGTCTTTTTCTTCAATTCTATTATATGTTCTTAGCTCTAGTAGCTCTTCCAGCTGGGATCTCCATTCTCTTCCTTCCAAATTTTTTTCCCTCATTTGACAACTTTTTCAATTTTCTTCGAATGGCTCTCTCTCTCTTACCCCTTTCATTTTTCAGCTTAATGCCATAACCTTTAACCCTAAATATAACTCTTATTATGGAGGACTTTCCTCCTTTAACCAACTCTAACTTATTACTTAGT